>PVIA01014802.1:0-25312 GCA_004024845.1 Tonatia bakeri | reverse complement strand
TCTCAGCACCATGGCTGGGTACTCCCTGCCTCCTCACTGGCCTTCTCCTTCCACCAGATAGTGAGGACCCTGGAGAGGCTCCTCGGTAGTTTGTGTTTGACTCAAACTGACATGAGTCATGTTGACTCCAGCTGCACAGATGCTGCCGAAGGACTTTGCTTCCTTAATGTGCCCCGCATCCAGGCAGCGAACTGCAAGATAAAATCCTGCTAATTCAGATACGAGTGCAGGGGCTCCACTTGTAGGGGCTTTATTGTCTCCAGAGGGATCTTGGAAGTGACATTAGCCTGGGTGTCAGTACATCTAAATTCAAGTCCAAACTTTGCTGTTCACCAGCTGTATGACAAGCTTTTTCCTCTTTGGGCCTCAGTTTCCATAATAATGAAATTAGGAAATAAGATTTAGGTTATAAGGGTAAATACAAATTAAAAATAAGTTGCTCTTCAGAATTATACCCACATATATATGAACAACTAATTTATAATAGAAGATCCTAGAATATACAATTAAAAAAATAGTCTCTTCAATAAATTATATTGGGAAAATTGAGCAGCCACATGCAAACAAATAAAATTGGACCAGTCTTTACACCAAAAACAAAATTGACCTGAAATCATAAATCCAGAAGAAAACATTACTGATAATATCCTTGACTATAATTTTTTGAATCTGGCACCAGAACCAAAAGCAACAAAAATAAAAATAAAAAAAGTGTTTTCTACATCAAACTACAATGCTTCTGCAAAGCAAAGGAAACCATGAAAAAATAAAATAAATAAAAGGGAACTTAATGAAAAAATATTTGCAAAACATATGTTTGATAGGGGGTTAATATCTGAAATATATAAAATACTCATATAACTCAATAGCAAAAAAAGAAATAATAATGATAGTTCAATTAAAAATGGGCAGAAGATCTGAATAGACATTTTTTTCCTGAAGAAAGCATACATTTGGCCAAGACGTACATGAAATGATGCTCTAGATCATTAATCATTAGGGAAATACAAATCGAAATCACAGAGACATTTTCTCATACCTGTTAATTGGCTATTATCAAAAATACTAAAAATATCAAGTGTTGTGAAGAAAAGGGAATCCTTGTATACTGTTGGTAGAAATGTAAATGGGTGCATCCACTATAGAAAACAGTATGGAGGGTTCTCAAAAATTTTTAAATAGAACTAGCATATGACCCAGCAATTCCATCTCTGGGTATTATACTTAAAGAAAACAGAAAAAAGGATCACAAAGAAATATTTGTACTTCCATGTATATTACAGCATTATTTACAATAGCCAAGGTATGAAAAAAACCTAAGTACATATTTATTGATGGAAATAGAGAAATTCTGGTATATATACAAGGTGGGGGAAAAGTAGGTTTACATTTGTGAGTACATGAAACATAGTGTTTATTCTTGATTATTATTTATTAATTATGTTGTTTACCATATGAACCACTCACTGTAAACCTACTTTGGCCTCATCCTGTATACAATGGAATATTACTCCACCATAAAAAAGAATAAAATCTTGCCATTTGCAACAACATAGGCCACAAGGGCATTATACTAAGTGAAATAAATCAGACAGAGAGAGATAAATGCCATGTGATCTCTCTTATATGTGGAATCCAAAAATAAAATAAAATAAAATAAAATAAAATAAAATAAAATAAAATAAAATAAAATAAATAAAATACAATGAAGCTCATGGGTACAGAGAAAAGATTGGTGGTTGCCATAGTAGGTTGGATCTAGGAGGTGGGAGAAAAGGGTGAATTGTTTTTTGTTTTTGATTTTAATATATTGAATGTAAAAAATTAAATAAGTAAAAGGCTTAATTATCCCTGTTGAGAATAAGAGAAGAGACTTCTCCCCTTCCCATTTGTTATAGTATTTTCTTTAGGAAATTTTTTTCCCTATGCCTTTGAGATGTATATGTAAATGTTTAAAAAGCACATTGCCAGTTTTTCTACCCAGGAATGTCTTTCTCTAAAACCTGGGAATCATCTTTCTCTTTTTTTATTCTGGTAAAATATCTATAACATAAAGTTTAGTATTTTAATCATTTTGAGGTGTATGGTTCAGGGGAATTAAGTCCATTCACACTGTTGCACGAGGGCCCCCACCACCCCTCTTGTGAGCTGTCTCTCTGAAATGGAATCAAGGGAGAGAGCAGCCCTGGCTGTGGGAGGGGAGGAGCCTCACTTCAGTGGTGCCCTGCTCCAAGGTGTAAAACTACCTCCTTTATGACGATCTCAGGAGTTCATCTTTCCTTTGCTTAAGGCCAATTAGCAAATATGAATGGCCACCTCACTTACCAGGTGAATCTGGGATCAACTATTTGTGTCAAAAGGTGCCGTTAAGTGCTTTTACCCTAGGTCTAGTTATTGTTCATATTTAGAACATGTATGAAATGGATTATATCTGCCTGGCTATTGGTTTGCTCAGGCTGCCATAACAAAATAACAGATTTGCTGGCTTAAGCAACACAAATTTATTTTTCACTGTTCTGGGGACTAGACATCCAAGATGAAGGTGTAAGTAGGTTTGGTTCTGCTGAGGCCTCCCCTTGGCTTGCAGGTGGCTGCCTTTTCACTGTGTCTTCATATGGTTTTTCCTCTGTGCACACACATCCCTGGCAGCTTTTTTGGTGTCCAAATGCCCTTTTTTTATAAGGCTGCCAGTCAGATTGGGTTCAGGCCCTCCCTAAAGGCCTTATTTTAATTTAATAGCCTCTTTAAAGGCCGTATCTCCAAATACAGTCACATTCTGAGGTGCTAGGATGTAACTTCAACATAAGAATTTTGAAGGGAAAAAATAGCTCATAACAACTATATAAAAGGGTGATATTTCTTTCTGTTTCTGTAATCTCTTAGGGATTGCCTTTGATTGCATCAAAGAATTATGATTTAATGTTTATATGATAATAACATTATTTTCTGTCTCTTCAATCTTTATGGATAAGTTTTTGGGTTGGGAAGAGATTTTGTTTTAATTATATTTTCCAAACAGTATAAAAGTACTAAGGTAGGAACCAGGGTCAAAGCTTGGATGTTTGGTCCCTGTAGAAAAGATCTGAATGAATCATTTCTTTTTTTTATTAAAGAATTATTATTTTTGTATTATTCCTCCACAAAGAATGTATACACATACCTGTAAATACATTGATAAGGTACTTTTAAATCCTTGAATAAAAAATTCCAAACTATAAACTAGATTTATTTTCTGTGATTTATAAATAATAAAAATATACATTATAATTTCTTAATGATTTTCATAGAAATTCACTAAGAACCAGAACATCAAACCTTAATGATTTTCAATTTTCACCCAACTGAGTGTTTGAAAAGCTATAATTCCTTGGCAGGCACAGTCCACATCAGCACTTGCTGCTGCCGCTAACCAAGTTAATCTGAAGGACAGAGATTTGTATGCTGGATGGGCCAGGCTCTTCCTGCAGCTGACTGAAGTGCTCTTCTCTTATTCTTTCCTTATGTTTTAGGTAGAAGTACATATAAATTTAAATGGCACAGAAAGCTTTAAAATAATAAATATTCATATGAATAATTTACAAACTGGAGTCAACCTTGGAGTCTCTTTATCTGAAAATAATTTTTTTTAATGGCACAGAAAGCTTTAAAATAATAAATATTCATATGAATAATTTACAAACTGGAGTCAACCTTGGAGTCTCTTTATCTGAAAATAATTTTTAGGCCTCTGGAACCATGCTGATTTGTTGCTGTTTAATTTTATTGCTGTTGAAGTACAGTTGTCTTCATTTTCCCTCCATCCCTCTCCTGTGCACCACACATGCCCACCTCCTACCCTCAGTCCTACCACCCTTGGCTTTGCCCATGGGTCCTTTATACATGTTTCTTGACTTGATCCTTCCCCTTCTTTCCCTTGTTATCCCCTCCCCCTCATCTGGTTACTATCAGATTGTTTTTTATTTCAATGTCTCTTTTTATATTTTGTTTGCTTGTTTGTTTTGTTCATTAGGTTCCTCTTATAGGTGGTATCATACGGTATTTGTCTTTCCCCACCTGGCTTATGTCACTTAGCACAATGCTCTCCAGATCCATCCATGCGGTTGCAAATGGTAGGAGCTCCTTTCTCTCTGTTACATAGAATTCTATTGTATAAATGTACCATAGTTTTTTGAACCACTCATTTACTGATGGGCAGCTACGTTGCTTCCAACACTTGGCTATTGTAAATTGTGCTGCTATGAACATTGGGGTGCATAGATTCTTTTGAATTGGTGTTTCAGGATTCATAGGGTATAATCCTAGCAGTGGAATTGCTGTATGAAAAAGCAGTTCAGTTTTAGTTTTTTTGAGGAAATTCCATACTGTTTTCCACAGTAGCTGCACCAGTCTGTATTCCCACCAACAATGTACTGGGGTTCCCTTTTCTCCACAACCTCACCAGCACTTGTTGTTTGTTGATTTGTTAATGATGGCCATTCTCACCTGTGTGAGGTGGTATCTCATTGTGGTTTTAATTTGCATCTCTCTGGTGGCTAGTGATGCTGAGAATCCTCTTGTATGTCTCTGGACCCTCTGTATGTCCTCATTGGAGAAGTGGCTATTCAAGTCCTTCACCCATTTTTTAATTGGGTTGTTTGTCTTTCTGATTTGGAGTCATGTGTGTTCTTTACATGTCTTGGAGATCAAACCCTTGTCTGAGGTATCATTGGCAAATATGTTTTCTCATATGGTTGGTTCCATTTTCATTTTGCTGATGTTTTCTTTAGCCGTGTAGAAGCTTTTTATTTTGATGAAGTCCCATTTGTTTATTTTTTCCTTTATGTCCCTTGCTCAAGGGGACATATTGTTGAGAATATTGCTGCATGGAATATCTGAAATTTTCCTGCCTATGTTCTCCTCTAGGACTTTTATGGTGTTGCAACTTATATTTGAATCTTTTATCCACCTTGAGTTTATTTTTGTGTATGGTGTAAGTTGGTGGTCAGTCAAGTTCCATTTTTTTACATGTAGCTGTCCAGATCTCCCAATGCTATTTGCTGAAGAGGCTATTTTTACTCCATTGTATGCTCCTACCCACTTTGTTGAATACTAATTGAACCATAGAGATATGGATTTAGTTTTTCCCCATTTTTCTATTTCTTTTTTTAATTTATTTTTAAAAATATATTTTATTGATTTATATGCTATTACAGTTGTCCCATTTTCCCCCTTTCACTCTCCTCCACGCTGCACACCCACTCCCACCCACATTCCCCCTCTTTAGTTCATGTCCATGTGTCACACTTATAAGTTCTTGGCTTCTACATTTCCCATACTATTCTTACCCTCCCCCTATTTTCTACCTACCATCTATGCTACTTATTCTCTGTACCTTTTCCCTCTCTCTCCTCCTCCCACTCCCTTGTTACTAACCCTCCGTCTGATCTCCATTTCTGTGTTGCTGTTCCTGTTCTAGTTGTCTGCTTAGTTTATCTTTGGTTTTGTTTTAGGTGTGGTTGTTAATAATTGTGAGTTCGCTGTCATTTTATTGTATATGTTTTTTACCTTTTTTTTCTTAGATAAATCCCTTTAACCTTTCATGTAATAAGGGCTTGGTGATGATGAACTCCTTGAGCTTGACCTTATCTGAGAAGCACTTTATCTGCCCTTCCATTCTAAATGAAAGCTTTGCTGGATAGAGCAATCTTGGATGGAGGTCCTTGCCTTTCATGACTTGGAATACTTCTTTCCAGCCCCTTCTTGCCTGCAAGGTCTCTTTTGAGAAATCAGCTGACTGTCTTATGGGCCCTTCTTTGTAGGTAACTCTCTCATTTTGTCTTGCTGCTTTTAAGATTCTCTCCTTATCTTTAATCTTGGCTAATGTAATGATGATGTGCCTTGGCGTGTTCCTCTTTAGATTCAATTTTTTTGGGACTCTCTGAGATTCCTGGACTTCCTGGAATTCTATTTCTTTAGCCAGAATGGGAAAGTTCTCCTTTATTATTTGTTCAAATAACTCTTCCACTTGTTGCTCTTCCTCTTCTCCTTCTTGCACCCCTATGATTCAGATGTTGGAACATTTAAAGATGTCCTGGAAGTTCCTAAGCCTCTTCATTTTAAAAAATTCTTGTTTCTTCATTCTTTTCTGATTGGATGTTTCTTTCTTCCTTCTGGTGCACTCTATTAATTTCAGTCCCAGTTTCCTTCCCATCACTACTGGTTCCATGTACATTTTCCTTTATTTCACTTAGTGTAGCCTTCATTTTTTCATATAATTTGCAACCAAATTCAACCAGTTCTGTGAGCATCCTGATTACCAGTATTTTGAACTGTGCATCTGAAAGGCTGGCTATCTCTTCATCAATTAATTTTATTTTTTTCTGGAGTTTTGATCTGTTCTTTCATTTGGCCCATTTTTTTTTGTCTTGTTGCACCTGTTACATAGTAAGGGGCAGACCCTTAGGTGTTCACCAGGGTAGGGCAACCAAGTCGCTGGGTTGTGACACTGTATGTGGGGTGGGGTCTGAGAGGGAACAATGGCCTTGCTCCACTCTCTGCCAGATTTCAGTCACTTCCCACAAGCAAAGTGGGCCCTTCTGGTGCTAATTCCCATGTGGGTGGGTTTGTGTACATCCTGGGACCCTGTGAGTCTCTCCAATGAACTCTCCTGTGAGGCTGGGAGTTTCTCCCAGCACCTCAATCCCCACGGGTGTTTTCAATTGGTATTTTGAGGCTTTATTTCCCCATGCTGGGATCCTGGGTTGCACAGTCTGTCTCATTCCCCAGTTTTGCCTGGTTTATCTGCACATGAATGTGGGACCTACCAGCTGCCTTGTGTGCTGTGCCTGTCTAAAATCCACCACCTACCTGGTTCTGCCTGCTGCCACTTTGCATGCCCAGGATCTGCCAGCCGCCCTGCTGTGTGAGCCTTCTCCTTCATTTCACTTAGCATACCCTTCATTTTTTCATCTAATTTGTGACCAGATTCAACCAATTCTGTGAGCCTCCTGATCACCAGTGCTTTAAACTGTGCATCTGATAGGTTGGCTATCTCTTGGTCGCTTAGTTGTATTTGCTGTGGAGCTTTTATATGTTCTTCCTTTTGGGCCATTTTTTTGTTTGTTTGTTTTGTCGCATCTGTTACATATGAGGGGCAGAGCCTTAGGTGTTCACCTGGGCAGGGCAACCCAGTCACTGGGTTGTGACACTGTACATGGGGGCAGGGTCCGAGAAGGAACTATGGCATTGTTCCACTGTCCGTTGGACTTCAGTCCCTTTTGCTGCTTCTCCCAAGCAAACTGGACCTTTCTAGTGCTAATTCCTGTGTGGGTGGGCTTCTGCACATTCTAGGACCTTGTGGGTCTCTCTAGTGAACTCTCCTGTGAGGCTGGGAGTATCTCCCTGCACCTCAACTGCCACAGGTGTTTTCAATCAGAGCCCTGAGGCTCTATTTCCCTGTGCTGGGACCCTGGGTTGCACGCAATGCCTTGCTTCACAGTCGCTGCCTTGCTGGGTCTGCCAGCTGCTGCCTGGGTGCCCAGGGTCTGCCCACTGCAGTCTTGTGCACCCGGGATGCCCTATGTTCTTGGTCCCACTGCTCTTTGTGCTGTGACCCCTCTCTGCCTGGCTGCCCAACTCTACCTCTCCCACTGGTCTGGATGAACGTGTCTATTTTAACTCCTTGGTTGTCCAACTTCCATACAGTTCAATTTTCTGTCAGTTTTGGTTGTTATTCTGTTTCTAAATTGTTTTCATCCCTATCTTGGTTGTGCAAGGAGACACAATGTGTCTACCTATGCCTCCATCTTGGCCGGAAGTCACATGGATTTATTTCCAGTCTCTCTATAATGTTCCATTAGTATATGTGTCTGTTCTTATGCTAGTACCAGACTGTTCTGAAGACAGTGGCCTTGTAATATAGATTTATATTAGGTATTGTGTATTGAAGTAGGTGCTGTGATCCCTCCTAATTTGTTCTTCTTTCTCAAAATTGCTGTGGCTATTTGGGGTCATTTATGGTTTTCTATCAATTTTTGAAGTATTTATTCTATATCTGTGAAATATGTCATTGCTATTTTAATGGGGATTGCATTGAATCTATAAATTGCATTGGGTAGTATGGACATTTTGATGATGTTAAGTCTTCTAATCCATGAACACGGTATATGCTTCCATTTATTTATGTATTCCTTAATATCTTTCTTTAGTGCTGTGTAGTTTTTTGAGTACAGGTCTTTCACCTCCTTGGTTAGGTTTATTCCCAGGTAGTTTATTTTTCTTGTTGCTATAGCAAATGGGATTGTTTTCTTGATTTCTGTTTCTGATATTTCATTGTTGGTGTACAAAAATACCTTCAATTTCTGAATATTGTTTTTGTATCCTGCTGTTTTGCCAAATTCACTTATTAGGTTGAGTAGTTTTTTGGTGGAATCTATAGGGTTTTCAATGTATACTATGATGTCATCTGTAAATAATGATGGTTTTATTTCCTCCTTTCCTTTTTGGATGCCTTTGATTTCTTTTTCTTATCTGATTGCTGTGGCTAGAATTTCCAATACTATGTGAATAGAAATGGTGAAAGTGGACATTTTTGTCTTGTTTCTGATCTTAGTGGGAAAACTTTTAGTTTTAGCCTGTTAAGTATGATGTTGTTGTAGATTTCTCGTATGTGGCCTTTATTATGTTGAGGTATGCTCCCTCTACTCCCACTTTGCTGAGTGTTTTTATCATAAAAGGTGTTGTACTTTATCAAATGCTTTTTTTGCATCTATTGATATGATCATATGATTTTTGTCTTTGCTTTTGTTTGTGCGATGTATTATGTTTATGGATTTTGAATATTGTACCATCGTTGCATCCCTGGGATGAATCCCACTTGATCATGGTGTATAATCTTTTTAATGTATGGCTGGATACCTTTTGCCAATATTTTGTTTAGAATTTTAGTATCCATGTTCATCAGAGATATGCCTGTAGTCTTCTTTCTTTGTTTTGTTTTCATCTGGTTTTGGGATTAGGATGATGCTGAATTCATAAAAGAGTTTGGGAGTCTGCCTGCTTCTTAGACTTTTTGGAATAATCTGAGAAGGACAGGATTAGTTCTTCCTTAAATGTTTTGTAAAATTCTCTTGTGACACCGTCTGGTCCAGGGCTTTTGTGTGCCAGGAGTTTTTGATTATTGCTTCAATTTCAACAGCTATTATCAGTCTGTTCAGGCTTTTTGCTTCTTCTTCATTCAGTTTTGGAAGATTATATTTTCTAGAAATTTGTCCATTTCACCCAGGTTTTCAACTTTCTTGGCATATAGTTATTCATAGTAATTTCTTACAGTCCTTTGTATTTTTGTGGTATCAGTTGTCATTTCTACTCTTTTGTTTCTGATTTTGCTTATTTGGGTTCTCTCTCCCTTATTTTTTTGATAAGTCTGGTTTAATGCTGCATTAAAAGCTTGTCGATTTTGTTTATCTTTTCAAAGAGCCAGCTCCTGGATATTTTGATCCTTCGCATTGTTCTTTTAGTTTCTATGTCATTTAATTCTGCTCTGATCTTGGTTATTTACTTCCTTCTACTCACTTTGGGCTTTGTCTGTTGTTGTTATTTCAGTTCTTGTAGATGTAGGATTAGGTTGTTTATTTGAAATATTTCTATCTTTTTTATGTTGGCCTGTATCACTATGAACTTCCCTGTCAGGACTGCCTTCTCTGTGTCCCATTTGTTTTGAACTTTTGTATGTTCATTTTCATTTGTTTCCAGAAACTTTTTGATTTCTTCTTTGATCTCATTGCTTAAGAGCATTCTATTCAATATCCATGAATTTTAGTGTTTTTGAGTTTTTTCCTTGATGTTGGTTTCTAGTTTCAGGCCTTTGTTGTCTGAGAAAATGTTTGATATGATTTCAATTTTCTTGAGTTTGTTGAGACTTGTTTTGTGTCCTATCATGTGGTCTATGTTTGAAAATGTTCCATGTGCATTTGGAAAGAATGTGTATTTTGCCTCTTTGGGATGAAAGATTCTATATATATTAGTTAAGTCCATTTGATCTTGGGCATTTTTCAATGCTGCATTATGCTTGTTGATATTTTGTTTGAAAGATCTATCCATTGTTGACAGTGGGGTGTTAAAATCCTTTAGTATAAGTGTGTGGCTGTCTGTATCTTTCTTGAAGTCCTCCATGATTTCCTTATATACTTGTGTGCTCCTATGTTGGGTGCATGTATGTTTATAATGTTTATGTCTTCTTGATAGATTCTACCCTTGAGTATTATGAAGTGATCTTCAGTGTCTCTTTTTATGGCTTTTGTTTTGAAGTCTATTTTGTCTGATGTAAGTATTTCTATCCCAGCTGGGTTTTTTTGTCCACTTGCTTGGAGTATTTTTTCCCAGCCCTTCACTTTCAGTCTGTGTAGATCTTTTGTTCTGAGGTGGGTCTCTTGTAGGCAGCATATGTGCAGGCCATGTTTTCTTATCCATTCAGCTACCCTGTGTAAATGATTGTTATTGATAGGCACTTATTCATTTTCCCCCTTTGTACCTGTGTTCCTCTCTCTCTCACTCTTTTTCTTCCTCTTCTTAAAGCTATCCCTTTACCATATCTTGCAGTGCTGGTTAAGTGGAGATGTATTCTTTTAACCTTCTTTTGTCTGGGAAACTCCTTATTCTATGTTTCATTTTAATTGAGAGCCTTGCTGGATAGAGTAGTCTCAGTTGCAGGCCTTTACTTTTCATTACTTGGAATAGTTCTTGCCTTCCCTTCTGGCTTGTAGTGTTTCTGTTGAGCAATCAGCCGCTAGCCTTATTGAAGCTCCCTTGTATTTTACTTCCTGTTTCTCCCTTGCTTTTTTTAAGATTTTTTGTCTTTAAAATTTGGCATTTTAATTATGATATGTCTTGGAGTGAATTTCTTTGGGTTAGTCTTGATTGGAACCCTCTGTGCTTCCTGAACTGCATGGCTTTTCCCCTCTCCAGGTTAGGGAACTTTTCTGTCATTATTTTTTCAAACAGGTTTTCTATCCCTTGTGTGCCTTCTGTTCCTTCTTGTATTCCTGTGATTCAAATGTTGTTCCATTTCATGTCGTCCTGTAATTCCCTTAAGTTATCTTCTTATTTTTTGAGTCTTTTTTTGTGTAGCTGCTCTTCCTGGGTATGTTTTTCTACCCTGTTTTCCACCTTACTAATTCCTTCCTCTGCTTCATCTAGCCTGCTTGTAATTCCTTCTACTATATATTTTTTATTTCAGATGTTGTGTTCTTCATTTCTTCTTGGCCTTGTTTATAGTTTCTTTTTCCTTTTTCATACTGTTGTAGTTCCCATTCAGTTCCTTGTTGTTGTCAGTGAGTTCCTTGAGCATCCTTATAACCATTCTTTTGAATTCTATATCTGATAGTTTGCTTACCTCCATTTCATTTAGCTCTTTTACTTGGGAATCTTTTGTTCCTTTCAATTTCAGGTTCTTTCTTTGTCTCCCCATTTCATATGACTCTTTTTGTTTGTTTCTGCAATTCCTGATGATCTGCTTTGCCTACAAACACAGAAGTTAATATGGTGAACTTCCAGGGCAGGGGTTCTGTGGGACTCAATGGCACCTTCCTTTTGTGTGGGCTCTCTTGTTGTACTTGGGCTTTACCTGTTGGTCACTCCGTTGATGGTTTCTCCCCTCCATTGGGTTTACTGGTGTTCACAACTTCCATCTTGTCTTTTATGCTGTTGTACTGGTGTTGGTTAACAAAGCACTATCGTGAGACAACCAAGTTTATACAGCAAAAACCTTCCTCCACCACATCAGCAGTCTTAATGGCAATTGAACTAAGATTAATAAAGGTGAAGAGAGATTATGGATATTGTAAGATATTACAAAGAACATGAGATGACTAAAAGAGGGGGAAATGTTGTTATGTGGTAAGAGGGAGGAGAATTGATAAGAGTTGGGGTATAACCAAGGCACAGAGAGAGAAAAATTTACAATGTCAGTAAAACACGAAAGGGCAATGGGCGCAATGGGGTAAGTAGAAGGAAGAGTATACTACGAGGTTTGAAGTAAAATTGAAAAGGTACTGGGAGAGTAAGATTGCAGGAAAAACAGCAGGGTTGATAGTAACAACAGCTGAATGAAGTTAAATAAAGATGGAATAAGAATAAGAATATTGAAGAAAAGCAAAAAGTGAATATGAGATATCTATAATAAAGAAAAATGATTTTGAGAGGATGGGTGAAACAAACTAAGAGTAAGATGTAAAACCCAGGTGGGGGGGGAGAGAAAAAAAGGAGAGACAAAACAATGAAATAAAATTCCTCACTGAACTGATCAGTGGAAGGGCGAAAGTAAAATGGAATAAAACAGTGGGAGAATATTCTACGGGATTTAAAGTACAACCAAGTAGTGTACAAATAGGAGTTCCTAGGAGAATTATAGCAATAATCCTGATTTTTCACCCAACTAGTCACTGTTTGTAAAAGTTGAAAAAGAAATAAGACTCTTGTTAGAAGGGAAAATGAATGTGAACTGACTTAAGAAAGAAGAGTGCTTATGTGAGGTTAGATGGAGGAGAAACAGTGAGAGTAAGGGATAGAAACTTGGCATAGTGTGAAAGAAAATAAAGTTAATCACAATAATAATAAAGCTCAGGAAAATGGTGAAATGGATTAAGACCAGGGAAGGGTGCTGTGTGGGATTTGGAATAACAACAGTATGATAAGAAATATATAATCTGAATAAAAATAATAAAAAGTAGAAGACCAAAAGTAGTGAGTTATTTGGAATATGAGGGGAGTGAAAGAAGAAAAGTAAAATGCAATATGAAAGGGAGAATAAAAAACAAATAAAACAATAAAAAATGATTAAACAAAACAAAAAAAACCCTAAATTAACAGAAAGAAGAAAAATTTAAAAAAAAGACACAAGTTTTGAAGAATAGCAAAGTGAAATTTGTCTCAGCTGTTGGTCTTTGCCTTCTGATTTCTTTCTGGGTCATCTGCAGTTTCACACAGCTCCAGGTCTTACTGTCTTACTCTTGAAAGAAAAAGAAAGTCTCCTACTGATTCTAAACCTTCTGAGCCAGTTTTGCAGGTCTTCCCAGATCCTGCAGGCAGAGTGGGGATGGGCTCCAGTTTTTTTCTTTCCTGTGGTTCCCCAAGAATGGGGGCTCAGTCTGGGTTACAATAATCACAGGGGCCCAGTTTCCAGCCCACGCCCTGAAACCACTGTGCAGCCTGCACTGTCCGCTCTGTGCATTTGCTCCAGGCCAACACCGATAATCCACCTCATTGTGCAACCCTTTGAGAGTGGTGTACTGAGTGGGAGCAAATCACACCCACTTTCCTCCCTCTTTGTTGGTCTGGCTGCTGCACATGCCCAAATCTCTGTGTGGCAGCTCAGTTCCTTTTTTGAGAAAAGTCCCCTTAGGTGCCACCTGCTGCTCGTAACAAGCACCCAGCTTTCCATACAGACCAACCTTCTGACCAGTCCATAATCTATCTAGGTTATGGCCAGTCATGGCCCAACTCTTCTCTCAGATCCAGGTGTCAACTGGCTCCCTAGTTTCTCTGGTACTGTTCCAGCCTGCATTCACCGCTCTAGCCGGCTGTGTGTCACTTACTGCCTTTTTATCTTCCCTGTGACTTTACAAGTCCAGCTGTCTCCTGGCAAGGGTCTAGGACTTCCTCGCTCTGGGAGGAGAGGGAGCCGCTAGGTTGCTATCACTGACCTGGCTCTCCTTCAATGCTCCTGCAGCTCCTGCAGCTCCTGTGGTTCCCGAGAGAGCCGCAGTCTCCAGCAGAAGGCCCTGGGACCTTCCCATTGGCCTATAAAATCTCCTTACTGCCTTTTTTAAGTGTTGTCTGCACACTTTGGCTTTCAAACTTCATATCAGCTGTGATTCTGTTGGCTGTTCACTCTGTTCTTTGCAAGATCACTTGGGCATCCCATTTGGGTGCACGAGCAGTTGGGTTCAGCTCCCACCCACAATGCTGCCATCTTCCTCCCCATGTTGGTTTCTTAGATAACAACTCTGTTGCAGAGGAAAGCCATGCAGTCTGCTGTTTCTTAAAAAAAAAAATTACAAAAGCAATATGCACACTCTAGTCAGAGACAGCAAGTTCACGCAGCACCCCAGACTCCGCAGCACCCCAGATTCTGTGGACATGGTTTGGGCTTCAGACAGAGTCTCTGGTTTCTCTTGCCAGACACTGAAGGGGTTCTTCCTAAGCAGTATGTGTGTGCTTTTCTGAAGATTTGGGGTCTCCTCAAAACCAGGTGTGTCTGGTGACCAGATGCCCAAAGGAAGTGCCTGAGCAGAAGTGTTGGGTAATACAGGTGAGGTGCAGTGGTGGTGCCTCAGACCGTCAAATTGCTAGACCCTCATAGGAGCTGCAACAGCAGGGATTTTTGTCTATTTTATTCCCTGCAGTTATCTTCTGCCACTAAGGAGGCACCCCTGCTGGTGGGGGAGAGGACAAGCTCTCAGTGTGCCCCCTTGGAGTTTTCAACCTGAGGCCATAAGGGTTGGGGCGGGAGGGTTTGTAAATGTGGGCATCCTGGGAGGTCTAAGAGTGCATGCAGCCTGCAGTTCAAATGACTCTCAGAGTCACCTCTTGTTTATGGCCTTCCTTGATTGTAAATCTTGATGGGCAAGTGAAAGGCTGTTCTTGAGTAGGATTCCAATGATTTCTTTTGTTTCTTTTTCTTTTTTCTTTGTTTTGGTGAATTTTTAAAAATTACTTTATTGTTGTTTAATTACAGTTGTCTGTATTTCCCCTCCCACCACTCCTTCCACCCACCCCAGCCAAACCAACCTCCCTCCCTTGCTTCCACTCTCCCCTAGTTTTGTCCATGTGTCCTTTGTACTAGTTCCTGAAAACCCTTCTCCCCACTGTCCCCTCCTCCCCACCTCCACTGTTGTTAGATTGTTCTTAATTTCAATGTCTCTGGTTATATTTTGTTTGCTTTTTTCTTTTGTTGATTATGTTCCAGTTAAAGGTGAGATCATATGGTATCTGTCCCTCACTGCCTGGTTTATTTTACTTAGCATAATGCTCTCTAGTTCCATCCATGATTTCTTTAAATTCTACATACTAGTGAAATAAAACTCTCAATTCTGTTTTTTCTCTTTTTTAATGAATGTGCCTTGGTGATAGTGGTTGGGAGAATGGGGCAGTGGGGTGGGGGAGCCATAGTGAGTGCAGCTTAGAGGAGTACATTTTCCAAAAGACAGAGGCTCCCATTGCCTCCAGACCCCTGATGAAATATCTGAATAAATGAAGCTACTGTTATCAGCTTTCCCCAGGGACTGTAAGAGACAGGTCATCACCCTGGGCCTGAGGCCTCACTGGTTGTGAGATGGGATCAGGTTGATCTCCTCTGAATCAAATGACCAATTTCTCACCTTCCTTTTGGACAGAGCACAAAGGGAAGCACCATTTTTGTTCTAAGTAGCCTTATTCTTCCTCTTTTCATCTCTCTACTGGGTTAAATATGGAGTAGTGGCTCTTTCATCTAGGCCTACATAGATCATGGAGGACATGAGATTAAGAGGAGGTGTACAGTGCTGAGAAGCTGTATGCATAACGGTTAGCTAACACTTGGGTTCTGGAGCCAGACTGCCTGTGATCAAGTACAAACTCTGACACTTGGTGGTTGAGTGACATTGGGCAAATTACTAAACCTTTCAGAGACTCTCTTTCCTCCTTTAAGAAAATGGGGATGCTAGAACTTACCTAATGGTGGTATTATGAGGACCAAAAGAGTTAATTTATGTAACATACTTAGAAGAGTGCCTGGCACATAATAAGTGTATGAAATGTTTATAATTCACTAAGGAAATGATCAACAACCAGGATATGCAATTTATAGATAAGGAAACCCAGGTTGCTATTCAGTATATGAGAAAATTATCAACCTCACTCATAAGAAGACACCATTTTTACCTACCAAATTGGCAAAGAAGGAAATGTTTGATAACACATTGCATTGGTGAGGGTGAGGGAAATTTAACCCTTTCCATAATTTAACCCTAACCATAAATTGCTAATGGGAATGTTAACCAGAGAGCAATTTAGCAATAACCATAAAAAGTAAAAAGGTACATGTCTTTGTTTCATGAAATCTCACCTCTTGGACTTTATTTTACAACCTGTAAAATGATCCATATGGCAATTTAGCAATAACCATAAAAAGTAAAAAGGTACATGTCTTTGTTTCATGAAATCTCACCTCTTGGACTTTATTTTACAACCTGTAAAATGATCCATATGGCAGAATATTGAGAAAAGCATTTTTTTTAAATATGGCAAATGGTGAAAAGGACAACACTCTGTCTCGACTGATCTGGAACAATGTCCAAGTGGAAAAAAGAGGTGCAGAACTGTGCATGTACTGTCATATCATTTATGTAAATAAAAACATGAAAAAGATTTTATTAGTGTAGAATATATTTTTAAGACAATATATTTTTTAAAAAACACAGAAGATACTGATAGTGAGGTCTGGAGAGGGTAAGTAGGGGTGGCTAATGAACAGGTAGATTTGCTTTCCATTGAAACCTTTCATACCTTTAGAATTTTTTTTTTTACCATGTGCATGTACTTAATAGTTAAAAGTAAGTACAAAAGGTAAAAGAAAAATATTTTAAAGTAATTTTTGTATATTAATTTCATATATACTTGCCATTGAAAAATAATTAGACTTACTAGTTTCATGTGTTTTCATGAAATTTAGCAACCTGAATGCTTGGAATTTAACTGAAACACAATCAGTTAAGTCAATTAAGTTAATTAAAACAAAACTATAATTTTTCAGCAAAAGGTTATTCATTGTTCCTGCTTTCTCATCTTTAAACTGACAGCAAGTGTGTACACCTGCTTGACAGTGTTGCCCCAGGAACATCTGATTAGGGTTCCAACAGAAATTCATAACAGTGGTGGAACTGCAGGGGTGGGGTCTGCTATAATCTGAGGCTGGTAAAGAATTACATATCAGCAAATCTAGTCATACGTAATCAGTTTATTAATGGTCCATTCCCATGGAAGAGAACAGGACTGGGTAGAGTAGGGGGTGAAAGGCAAAGTTTCAGGGCAAAACAGGGTGACAAAGGCAAGAGCGGTTGAAGACCAGGGTGGCAAGCCCCTGGGCAGTCTGGGGCCAGGTGGCCAGAAGCCCTGTGGTCCGAGAGCCAAGAGCACCCCAAGCCCCTGAGAGAGAGAGTGAGTCCTTTGTTCT
This sequence comes from Tonatia bakeri, assembly GCA_004024845.1. Taxonomy (NCBI): domain Eukaryota; kingdom Metazoa; phylum Chordata; class Mammalia; order Chiroptera; family Phyllostomidae; genus Tonatia; species Tonatia bakeri. Next base: position 8,124 of record PVIA01014802.1, on the reverse strand, counting down.
CAGGACTTATTTGGCTGGGATAGGAGGGGAAAAAAGTTACATATTGATTAATGGGTAAATGTGGTGCCAGCTTTCCTGGGGGAATGTGACTACCCAAGCTTAGGTATGTGTGGGTGTCTGTTAGTCCAAATCCTTATCTTGCTCCAGGCTCCATTTGTTCATGTAAAACACATGAGAGGAGGCAGTTAATTAAAGTTGGGGCACTTTCCAAAGTTATTTATGGGCTCTTTCTGTAAGCATCAGGAACTCCTTTATAGAACAGATAGTGACTGGAGGTAGGCAACTAACCAAAGTTGTTTTATGGGCTCTTTCTTTGGGCACTGGAGACCCTCTCCCACATTCAGGCCTTGGGATGAAAGCACAGTTTCAAGGCTTTCTTTACCAGATAGTGGAAATGCTACATAGAATATCAAGGACTTCCCTTGTTTCTTGCTAACATAGTGTTTCTTGTAATGTTGGAACACCGGCAATATTATCAGACCAGGCTCAAGACTGCTGAGTTATCACGTGAGACTTGTCTCCTTCCTCCTCCCTGTCTTGATTTACTATTTATTCTACCTAATTGGTAAAAGGCATTTCCTGGCAACCAGGGTGCTAAGTGCTGGCCAGTAACAGTATTGCAGTCTCAGAGTTTTTCCTATGTTGTCTCCTGTCTTATAACCTCCCTCCAAGTCATCACTTCCAGAAGCATATGAGCATGTAAATACCCTATTGGTTTGGATGTGTGAATTCACTCAATCTGCTTTCTCACCTTTGCCTTGTTCGTAGTGAGATTGATTTGGAGCATTGCCGACTTTGTGCCACCAATCCCACCCCCAGCCATCTTTGACTTCTTCCTCTGCCCTCAACCCCATGTCCAACTATTGCCAGCTTTAGCTGCTTCTGTCATCCCGATGTCTGTCTCATCTGTTACTGAATCTCTACTCATGCTGCCCACAGTAGCAGCTCCATGTGGTTTCACTGGGCTCTCTCCTTGGATCATCCTCCCAGCTTCTTTACTTGGTCAATGGTTATTCAATTTATTATACTCAGGTTAAATTTTCCCTCCTTAAGCATTACTATACTTTCCATACTATGCCTTATATTATGTTCTGAACCCAATATTTCTTGCATACCTCCTGTAGCCTTAGGAATATCACAATGTGCAATCAGTTTAATGCGTGTGTTTTGCCACCCCAATTCTGTGTTGAACTTCTCAACTCCCAAGTGAGGGTGTTAGTAGGTGGGGCCTTTGGGAAGCAGTTAGGTCCTGAATGTGGAGCCCTCCTGAATGAGGGCACAGGGAGATGCAGCCCTCTGTTCTCTGGAGGAGTGGCTCGCCAGGTTTTGACAACGCTGATGTGCTGACCTTGGACTTCCAGCCTCTAGAACTGTGAGATGTAAATTTTTGTTGTTTGTAAGACACCCAGCCTATGTTAATTTGTTATAACAGCTAGAATTTACTAAGACAATGTAATTACTTGTTTTTCTTGTTCATTGTTCTCAGTAGGCAGAAAGGCCTCCAGGAAGAGACTAAATCCCCACACCCTTTCTAAACTATCATTCCTTAACTTTTATGTGCCAAGTACTATATAAGGATTGTACATATGGCATCTCATTTTATTGCTTCCTCAGCAATCCCTGGAAGTATATTATAAAATCCACTTCATAGGAGATGATTCTAAGAGCAGAACCGTCCAAGTGACTTCCTGAGCTGTTATTGAACTTTTCCTCATTATATTTTGTTGTATTATCCAGTTGTATAACCAGGCACATGACAGATACTGAGTGCTGAATTGCAAACTAATACTGCTGAATGTGAACTTCAGTTTAGACACCCCCTTTCTAGGAATTCTTCTGTAACGTAATGCTGCTCCTTTGTGGTATGTGAACCCACACCAGACCTCTGTTAACACACTTATCATGCTGACTTGTGATCTGTCACCACACCTGTCCATTTTCCAAGCCTGTTGGGTGGGCTAGGTGGATTTTGGTTGTTTTCTGGCAAGAGTGAGCAGAGCAGGGTGGGAGGCTGGCCTCCTGAGCCAGCTCTGGGAGAAATGCTCCCGGAGCACCCAGGGCTGAGGCAGTTAATTTGTCCCCGTGGTGAGGAGGAAATTTCTTGTAAAAGCTAGCTCTCCCCAGAACAATGTGGCCTTTGTTTTGTAGCTTTGGATTGGAGCCTGCTGTCTGTGGAAACAAAGAGAGGGGAGAATCACTGAACCAGTCTTGCACATAAAAAACTGACCATGTCTGCCTTTGAAGTCTCCTGTATGTTGTTTAGAAAAGTCTGGATTACAGGGGTGTTTTTCCCACCTTTTCTTCCTCAGTACCTCACCCCACCCCAAGTTTTTATTTTCAGAGAAAAGAGAGAACTGGGTGTAAGGGAACCTTTCTTTGAAACAGCGCAAAAGTCATTAATTGAGACTCCCATTCATTCCTTCTGACATTTGCTCATCAATCAGATTTCCTCCTAGCATTCTGCTGACCCTGCTGACCCAGAGCCCTCCGTACCGTCTGCCAGACGGAACTGAAACTCAGACCACACACCAGAAGGGAGGGAGTGGGCTCTGGCTCCGGACTTCCTGAGACTGAGGACCAACTGGCTGGTGGGGAGCTCTGCTAAGTTGATACAAGGATGAATAAAGAAGATATTTTCTTTGTGGAAGCAAGTGTTGCTCATTTCACCAACACAGTGATCTCCAGTTGCCCTGCTCTTTCTCCCCCTAACCCACAGCCAGCCGTGGAGCTTGAAGCTCAGCCAGCTGGGCCCAGGAAATGAGGCCAGCAGTTTCTGTCTGCCAACTAGACACTGCTAAAAGAAGTCAGCAGCTCTAAGCCTTCCCTCAGAAAGATACAGGGAAGTGTTCTTTGGATGACAATGGCATGTTGGGCTTTAGCTGTGGGATGTTTATTTCATAACTCATTACTAACTTACTCATTTATTCACCCAATAGCCACTTTCTGGCACCCACTATGTGGTAGGCAAGACAGAACTGTGAATGGGGAAGGTGCAACCTCTACCCTCATGGAGCTTATAGTCCAGCTTAAAGTACCTGGGACTTTTCTTCAAGAAAAATTGAGTATTTAGGAGGATCCACTGGGGTCATGTGCAATTAAAATTCAATGACTATTTATTGTTTTTCTTCTATGTACTAGGCATAATGTTAGAAGCTGGGAATGCTGAAATGAAGAAGAAAAATTGCCTACAACCCATATCCTCAAAGAATTAACAGAGTTGGCAAGAGCAGGCTGTTAAACTAGGTCATTAGTATTCAGTGTGATAAGAGTTGTTACAATGGTACATGTAGAATTCAGAGAAAATAGAGAGTAGTTTACCCACTAACACATTTTTTAAAATTTTGAGAATAGGTTTACGGTCCAAGGGAGGAAATAAGGATACTGGTTAATAAGTTTATTGCGATTAACTTGGTTTGGTGTCTTGGACTGAAGAGGTAACAATGTGGGTATGAAGAGGATGGATTTTAGATATTTGGGAAATGTGGCCTGCAGAATCTGCTAATGGATTTGATGTCTAGTATTAAAGAGAGAAGTTAGTGTTGACTCCAAAATTTTTGAAATGAGAAGCCAGAAATTTGGAGCTTTCATCAACTGAGATGGAGAAATTTATAGAAACAGAGGTTTTAAGGAAAATTCAGGAGTTTGGCTTCACAATGCTCAGACTAAGATGCCTATTAGAAGGCTTGGTGACTGTATTTAAAATCATCAGACTAGATGAGATTACAAGGATGTGAGTCAGTAGTCCCCTCACCTTATTCTTGGAGGATACAGTCCACAACCCCCCGTGGATGCCTGAAACCACAGATACTACTGAACCTACTATATATTATGTTTTTCTTATGCATACATACCCATGACAAAGTTTAACTTATACATTAAGGACAGTTAGAGATTAATAACAGTGACCAAGAAAATATAACAATTATAGCAGTGTAGTGTAATAAAAGTTATATGAATGCAGCATTATTAAGTAAGATAAGGGTTACTTGAACAGAAGCACTGCTATACTGTGACAGTTGATCTGATAACCAAGGCAGCTACTAAGTGACAGATGGTGGGTAGCATATACAGTGTGGATATACTGGACAAGGGAATGATTCATGTCTTATGTGGGTCAGAGCAGGTTGGTTCAAAATTTTATCACATGACTCACAATGCTGCACAATTTAAAACTTATAAATTGTTCATTTCTGGAATTCTTCATTTAATGTTTGTGGACCATAGTTGACCATGGAAAGTGAAACTGTGGACAAAGGGGTACTATTATACGCAAAGTGAAGACAGACCTAAGGACTATATCCTCGGGTGTTTCAGCGTTTAAAGGTTAAAAAGATAAGGAGGAGCCAGAAAAGGAGACTCATAGGTAGCAGTCAGTGAGGTTTCCTGGACTGTAGTTTCCTGGATTCCAAGTAAGATGTTTAAAGGAAGGGGGACAGAGAACACATCAAATATTCCTGATTAGCAAATTAAATAATGACTAAAATTAATCATTGGATTAGGTAATCATTAAATTACTAAGACAGTATAAGAGCACTATCTATGGAATGGTAGTGGTGACTTCTTGTCTGAGGTGGATTTCTGAGAAAACAGAGACTGGAATTAGAGAGGATGAATATAGACAAATCTTTTCAAGAATTTTTCTACAAAGGGGAGCAGAAAAATAGGTTGTTAGTTGGAAGAGGATGTGGAATCTCAAGATTTCCATTTTAATATGTGAAAGAATTTCAGGTGTTTTATGCAGATGGAGATGACTTTACAGAGAGGTAGTAATCAATAGTAGAAAAGCAGGAGAAGAGAATTTCTGAGCGAGGCTCCTGATTAAGAGAGAGGAGAAGGAATCCAGTTAGATTAGACACGTGATTTTTCAACTGGTTGCTGCAAGAAATTTTAAAACGTGCCATACCTGACTATTTAGTGAGGGCACTGCCTCTTTTCCCTTAGATTGTCAAATTAAACTAATGACAGTGTCCAACACAATAGCTGTCTGTTGTGAATGAATCAAAATTATACCTATTATTATACCTATTTTCGTCAGATCGGCAAAAAATATATTTTTTTGGTGTGCTGGAGAATTTTAGTAATTAGTTTATGAGTGCCATGAGATGAAAAATGTTAAAAATCACTGGATTGGAAAGGTGGGCCTGGGCAGAAGTAGACTGCCCATCCGTGGTAACTGGAGAGAAGGCAGAGAGCATGGGCACAGATGCGTGTGTGAAGGTGAAGGTGAAGGTGGGGATGCGGCCTCTGGAAGTTCTCTCTGGCTGTTTCTCTGGCCTCAGCGAAAGAGGAAGTAATGCTGGAGGAGAGGATAAAGCTTTGGTTTCTGATTTTTAAGATTTTACTCATTTTTAGAGAGAGGAAAAGGGAGTGAGAAAGAGAGGGAGAGAAACATTGATTGGTTGCCTCTCACACAGCCCACCTGGGGAACTGGCACGCAACCTAGGCATGTTCCTGGACCAGAAATTGAACCAGTGACTTTTTGGTCCACAGAATGACCCCCAGTCCACTGAGCTGCACCAGTTAGGGTGAAAGGATAAAAGTTTAAAGAGTGAAATGAATAAAAACTTATCTAAGAAAGTGGGAGAGTGAATAAATCACAGACATGATTCCCGAGCAGCTCCAAGCATGTGCTCCAAGTTAGGAGTCATAAACTTAAAATCAGAACAGTCAGCATGTTTGTTGGGTGTTTACCTCCATTCAGGTTCAGCTGCTCAGGTGCAGGCTGGGAGAAGTGAAGAGGGAAATCTCACTGAGGTTGGGGATTTTAAAGAAGAGTGCAATGAAGCAAGGAAGGGAAAACAGTTGAAAATTCACGTAAGGGAGAAATTATGATGCTGGCTGTAGACTCCTACTTGGTTAAAGAGGGGAGTGGAACCACAGCGAAGTGCTCTAGTGGGGTACAGTGAAAAAGATTAGGGTCTATAGTTTGTAGGTCTCTACAGGGTCAAAGACTTGTTGGGATTGGGACACTAATACTGCAAATATAAGAGGTGGTGGTGATCAGAAAGTGGCATGCTTGGAACTGAGATTAGGTAAGAATTGCAATGATTGGTAGTAATAAGGTGTGGATATGACTGTGGGAATAAGTGGCTAGGTTAGCATGTAGGACAATGTCACTGGAGGAGATGAGGTCAAGGGACACAGGAGTCAGGACATGGGGAGGAACAGCTATATGATTATTGAAATTATGTCTCAGTGAAATTACTGAATTATAACTGAGAGTCAAAGTGAGATACAATCTCCAAAAATGAGGGGGTATGACTAAAGGTCTTTAGGTGATAGCAATAAAGAAAGGGCAGTGCATAGTATAATCTGGCAACATTCCTGAAAGCTGAGAGTTTTAAGAAGGAAGAAGTAAGAATGGTCAAGAGGTACGACAATGAGCAAAAAGAACATTTACCTCTCCTGGACTCTGTGGTACAAGGACTTTGGAGATAAAAAAACAACCACTTCATAGGTTGCTGGGGAAGCAGTGTCCTAGGAGGGTCAGATTTCTGTTAGGATGAGAAGGCAAAGGGAAAGTGAAAGGTTGAAGATATATGAGGTTTGCTAATGACTGGCTCTGACTTTCAGCAGGATGTAGTGGAAGGGTCTCCTCAGACATCTGAAATCAATGGCATCAGAACAGTGAAAATAGGCAGTCAAGTAGGGGATGAGGGCCCAGAGGATGAGGGTGCCCTGAACAAAATGTGTCTGACTAAAACAGGAATAAAGGGTATATGAGATTAACCATGATGACCTCAAGGCAGACAGTGGTGTGAGGCTTCAGGTGTTGGGAAGGGGAAGAAGGGACAGATCAAGGTCCCATCAGTGCACAAAATTCCGAGTGGTGGTCTTGTTTGCATCAACCCAGATTCCAAGACAATCTTCTCATTTATGCAGCCCCAGATACTCTGAGGCTTTTTCCTGTCTCTATTGGTGGATTTTTCTGGTGAAACTGGGCTGTTCTCACTTGTTTGAAACCATCTGTGTTCACACTCCTGATAAATTGGGGTCTTGTGAAGTGGCCTGGCTGGCCCACACCTTAATTTGCTTCTAGGTATAATGAATAACTCACTTTGGCTGAAGATAAACACTGGATTGAAACAGACCCTTTATCATAGAATATAAGTCAGCCACAATATCTTTTATTCTAAGTCATCTGGCAAACCACTAAGAAGTACTAAGTCACTAAAAGATGGTGTATTTTTCAGGCCAGATCTGCTAGTGGCATACTTCTTCTTCTAAAAGGTGTCCTGGAGATAATACACTTGTGGCTAATGAGATGAATTTTAATATAAATCTTGTTGCCTTGAAACTTCTTACTCAATGACTAAATGTCACTTTCTTTCACTGAAGTGCAGGTGCCACTACAGCAAAGTGTTGGTTACTCATCTTTCAATGTCTGATTCTATAATGAATTCCTAGGAAGATGATCATTTTGAGGTTCAATCATTTTTGAAAGAAAAGATTGATTTCTAAACTCTTAGGCTACTTTTATATATCAAAAGTGAAACTTACATTTCTCAATATGTACACTGAATTTTATCCATTGGTTTTCAGGCATTTGGACCACAACCCATATAAGAAGCACATTTTTTCTCACCCAGTGCACACACACTCAAACATGTATACACACATTTGTGTAAAACTAAAGCAACAGTTTCAGAAATTATTCAAAATTCAATAATCAAAAATTATACCCCTTCCTTGTGGGGGTACCCCCTAATGTCTTCTATTCTGTTCAACTTTATTTTTATTTCACTTACAAAAATGCTGATTTTGACTCTCCACGTTGATTTTGCAACTCATTAATAGCTTATAACATGTGATTTTTAAAAAGTACAATAAAATCACAGTGCAGAGAACAGTCCAGATCTATAGGTAAAAGTCTGACTCGTGAGACTAAAGAAGTCCCATGGCAGAGGTAGTTTAAGGTAGACCTAGGGGTCCTTATTTCCCAGCTTTTAGGGTACAGCCTAGAGTTGTGCATGTGAGAGGGAGTATGTGCATGCACATGTGTGTACTGTAGAAGTCTACAGATGGGTGTGAGGGAACCAAATGCATTGGAAAGAGTGGCCTGGGTCCAGGGTCTAGGGATGCTTCAAGACTCTGGAAGGAGTTGTGCATTTGGGTTAGCAAGAG
>PVIA01014801.1:0-25418 GCA_004024845.1 Tonatia bakeri | reverse complement strand
CATGGGGGTGCAAAGGTTCTTTTGGATTGGTGTTTTAGGATTCTTAGGATATAATCCTAGCAGTGGTATTGCTGGGTCGAAAGGCAGATCCATTTTTAATTTTCTGAGGAAGTTCCATACTGTTTTCCATAGTGGTTGTACCAGTCTGCAGTTCCACCAACAGTGCACTAGTGTCCCCTTTTCTCCACAACCTCTCCAATACTTGTTGTCTGTTGTTTTGCTTATGATGGCCATTCTGACTGGTGTGAAGTGGTACCTCATTGTGGTTTTAATCTGCATCAGGAGAGGGTTTTTTTTTTAAAAAAAGATTTTATTTGTTTTTAAAGAGAGGGGAAGGGAGGGAGAAAGTGGGAGAGAAACATCGATGTGTGGTTGCCTCTCATGCACCTGCTACTGGGGACCTGGCCTGCAACCCAGGCATGTGCCCTGACTGGGAATTGAAGTAGAGACCCTTTGGTTCACAGGTCTGCATTAAATTCATTGAGCTACACCAGCCAGGGCTAAAGGACAGTTTAATAAACCCACTTGCTCTTGGGCATCCTATCAGATCCCCACCCCCTGATTTTTTTGTACATGAAAAGAAATGAAATGCCCTTGGGGAATTTGCTCAAACACATGGGGATCACTGCAGACCTATAGGATACTAGGATACTATAGTCAGCAACTGGACCCTGTGGATTGCAGATACCTCTTTGCCTTAGAGACATTGCTGCTAGTGCTTCTTGATTAAGGTCACAGAGAAAAATTGTTATGAGATCTCCTCTAACAATTTTTGTACCTCAGGCAGTAGAAGCGCTTCTGAATTCTTATCACAACCAGCATCTTTCAGTTAGTTGCCTTACTTTGTATGAAATCTTTATTTTTTAATTTTTATTTATTTATTTTTAGAGAGAGGAAAGAAGGGAAAAAGAGAGGGAGAGAAACATCAACATGTGGTTGCCTCTCATGCACTCCCCACTGGGGACCCAGTCTACAGTCCAGTCATTTATCCCAACTGGAAATCAAACCAGCAACCCCTTGGTTTGCAGGTTGGTGCTCAGTCCACTGAGCCACACCAGCCAGGGCTGTATGAAATCTTTTTGTTGAAATGATTCCTATATGACTCTTTCATATAATAACCTTAATCCAGCTAGTCTTCTCTCTTCTGAAACTGATGAAGTACTTCCTAACTGCTTACCACTGTTATGTCACCTCTTGAATCCTCATGAGGATTCACAGGAGACTCCTCTAGGTAAAGCTTCTTTCTTATGGTTTACAGGTGGTTCATATAAAAATTAAAATGGTAAGTACTGTGCCGTGTATGAAGTCATCAGGGCAGCATGTTTGCACTTGACCACTTCAGCACAAGCTTGCCCTCACTCAAGCTTGCATTTTAGCAAAGAGTAAACCTGTCAACACTTATACCGACAGTAGTATATGCCTTTGGAGTAGTTCATGACTTTGAAATGTTATGGAAGCAATGTGGTTTCCATAACTTCAATGGAGTCAAAATTAATAATGGTTCATATGATCAGGGATTATTATATGCTATACTTTTACCTGATGCTTTAGCTATTATTAGGACACTGTAAACTTGACTCCCTAGAAGCTAAGGGAAATCATCTTGCTGACATTTTTGCTAAAAATGCTGCCCTTAAAGGCATCAGCTACAGTCAAATTCTGTCATGGTCCAAAGAGGTGTTTCCCTAGTTGATACCTTAGAAAAACTGGCCAATAATTAGCTTCTGAAAAATAAAAATGAGATTGAAAATCCAAGAACTGCTGGTTTGATAAAAAAAGACAAAGTTCTGATTTGGACCAAATAATAACCCAGTCCTACCAGAAACTCTAAAATTTCTACTCCTGACTACTGCACATACATGAAACCATAAGCTACTGACAAAATGATAGTATTTATGAATCAATATTGGTGGAGAGATATTAACAAGGCCACAAAAAAACTGCCTATCTTAAGTCTCCCATTCGGGCAAAAAGTACAACCCAGAAAAGCCTGTTCCCACTGCCTCTGGACAATTTAAATTACCTAAAGGACCACTTGAGGTTTGGCAAATAGATTTTATACAGCTTCCCTTGTTTCATGGAGATATATATATATGTTTTAGTCATCATATGTATGTTTTCTCACTGGCCTGAAGCTTCCCCTTGTAGATAAACTAATGCACCTACAGTGGCTAAAGCCCTGTTGGAGGAGACTATTCCTATTTGGGGAACTCCTTTGGAACTCCACAGTGATCCAGGAACACATTTTACCGATCAAGTGCTACAATAAGTCTATGCTATTTGGCCAGTTCTACATCATTTTCACTGTGCTTACAATCCTTAATCTTCAGGCCTAGTTGAATGTACTAATGACATTATTAAGGTTCAATGGGCAAAATCTGTAGAAGCTCCTCAAATATCCAGCCAAAAGCATTGCCATTATTTCTTTTAAATCTCAGATCTACCTCTTTTGGGACTCATAAGCTTTCACCTTTTGAGATAATGACAGGATATCCCACTCATTTGGCTCCTGCTTCTTTGGATCCACATTTGGGAAAAGGAGACATACTTCAATATTGTAAAGCCTTAATTGCTTCTAATGAAAATAATCATGCTCCGGGAGAGCAATCTTTGTGCAGCACACTCCAAGGAAATGGAAAACTTAAAATCCACAGCTTACAACCTGGAGATTTTGTTTACTGGAAAAGGCACTTCATGAGAGATTCCCTCCATCCTTGCTGGAAGGGCATCAGGACTGCTGACTAACCCTTGCATCGCTAAACTCCAGGGAGTAGACTCTGGATACATGTGTCACTCCTAAAGAAGGCACCAAACCTTGGCCACAACTGCACACAGTCTGATAACCTCACACTAAAGCTGTCAAAATTTAAAGCAGGCAACCTCTGAAGGAAATGAATTGCCAAGAAGATTGAATCAGGCCTGTACAACTCTTTTCTTATTATTAATCTGATTTCAGTTTTCTCTTTTCCTTGGAAGGAACATGCCCTTGTTTACATTTCCTAAGCCATTGTGAAAAGGGGGAACCTTTGTGGTTATTGAATCTGCTATTGAGAACTTTGATCTAGCCCTGGTTGGTGTAGCTTAGTGGATTGAGTCCTGGCCTGTGAACCAAAAGGTCAAGGTCACTGGTTCAATTCCCAGTCAGGGCACATGCCTGGGTTGCAGGCCAGGTGCCCAGTAAGGGGTGCAGAAGAGACAACCACACATTGATGTTTCTCTCCTCTTTCTCCTTCCCTTCCCCTCTCTCTAAAAATAAACAAATAGAATATTTAAAAAAGAACTTTGATCTATTCAAGATATTAATGGTCCTTGTTTCATTATCTACACGGTTGAACTACTAGTTTAAATTCATCATGTAGACCATTGTGTTGCTCTGTTTTGAATTCTTCTTGCTGTTAAGTTCTGATCCTGGTTATTGTTAACCATGTACACAAGCTGTTCCCGATCATGCACTTTTCCTCTGCTGTGAGAGATAACACCTAGAAGAGGTCCTTCCTGACATGGACAAAAGGGCTGCTGAAGTTAGAAGACCCGGCCATTGATCAGTGATGTTCTCAGAGAAAGGGCTCAATCAAAAGGAGAGAATGATAAAGACTAACTGGAACTTTAAGAAAACATAATCAGTCAAGATGACTCTATCGAGCAAAGCTATCATTTAGAATGGCAGGGCAGATAAAGTGCTTCCCAGACAAGGTCAAGTTAAAGGAGTTCATCATCACCAAGCCCTTGTTATGTGAAATATTAAAGGGACTCCTCTAAGAAAAAGATTAAAAATATGAACAGTAAAATGTCAACATACTCACAGTTATTAACAACTGAACCTAAACCAAAACCAAAAACAAACTAAGCAAACAACTAGAACAGGAATGAATTACAGAAATGGAGATCACATGGATGGTTATCAGCAAGGGAGTGGGAGGGAGAGTGGGGGAGAAAGGCATAGATGGTAAGTAGAAGATAAACAGAGCGAGGTTAAGAGTAGTATAAGAAATGTAGAAGCCAAAGAACATATTCATGACCCATGGACATGAATAAAAGGGAGGGAATGTGGGTGGGAGGGGATGTGTAGGGAGGAGAGGAATAAAGGGGGGGAATGGGACAATTGTAATAGCATAATCAATAAAATACAGTTTTCAAAAAAGGTCTATAGGAGGAGCTAGGGCTTCGGGAAGTTCTCGCACTCTACTTAATCAGAACTTGACACACGAGGACCCTACAGGAAGAACTCTATGTTTATAATAAAGCTCTATGGTTCTAATTTCCCCTTTCCTTAACTTCCTTTCCTTTATAAAAATAATCTCGGCACACAGGCTGGAGCGTTCACATTACCTGCCATGTGTGCCTGCACAGGGTTCTAACCCTTTCTTTTTCCCAAAGAAATCCTTTTTGGTGACAAAACACCTAGTTGATGTTATTTTTTCAGTTGACACTGACAAATTGTGGGATTTTTCCAAATCACTGTGAGTGACCATGGCTGTAAAGGTAGTGGTGGCTGTCTTCCTCCCCCCGTTAAGAAATATGCTCCTAGAGAGCAGGGATTTTGTAGATTGTTCACTGTTCTATCCTCAGATCCTAGGCCAGGGCTGAGCCTCTCTCTCATGGTCTGTTAACAACGTAATGACATCAGGAAACAACAAAAAACAATCTGGACTTGGGGCCTATTGGGGAGAGCAGGAACTAGAAAGCATTCTTATGATGTGAAATGGATACACATTGGTATTTTTTGTTGTTTAGCATATAGTTTGTTGCATAATACATATGCACTACTCTGACCCTTTAATGATATTTATCACATTCTTTTTACCTTGTTTTGTGGACTTTTATACCTACCTTATGTCTTTGTTATTGGTCTGAAGGCTACTTGGAGGATAAATGTTAAGAAAGGACGATTTTTGTCCTGTCCGATGTCGTGTCCTAAACTCTCAAAACAGTGCTAGACTAGGGCCAGACTCCCTGACTTTTAGGATTTGGGATAATCTCAATTATTATCATGGGGAAATAAATATATGACTTAGTTCTGGCCTTGCAATTAGGGGTGAGTGGTGGATAATTGCTTTACTACAGCCAAGATACAATCTACATGAGAGCTCAAATTGTCTTTTCTAGTCAATTGACAGTGTTGTGGCTAGGGCCCAGTCTCCCTGACTGTCAGGACTTGTAAGAAGTGGTAAAGATACCTAAAACAGAAACTAGTATTCTGAAGTCAGTGTTACTGTTTTTGTTGCTGCAATCCATTTCCCAACTAGAAAAGAAAGGATCCCTACAACAAAAATAAAAGTAATTTCCACATGTTTAAAGTTTACTCTTCATTTTGAATTTTTTAAAACACAAAAGTCAATGCTGGTATTGACTAGGGTTATATTTGCAGTAAATATATAAGAGGCCTGATTTGTACCAAATTCACGATCCTGTCTGCCTCTGCAGAGAAAGGAAACATTATGGTATTGGGAATTTATTATTTTTATTTCTTAATGATTTTATTTATTTGTTTTTAGAGAGGGGAAGGGAGGGAGAGAGGGAAACAGCATTGTGTGGTTGCCTTTCACTGGCCCCCCAACCCAGACATGTGCCCTGAATGGGAATTGAACCTGCAGCCCTTTGGTTAGCAGGCTGGTACTCAATCCACTGAGCCACACCAGCCAAATTTATTAGTTTTAATGCTCTAACTTTTAAAAAAATATAAATCTATAGTTAAAACAAATATACCAAAATGATGAAATCTGTTAATTGTACATGAAGGTAAACAAATTTTTGTTATATATTTCATACTTTTCATATTATGTTTTAATTTTTTTCAAGTAAAATACAAAGAGAATTGAAAACACCATTATAGCTTATGACTTTATTAATGTTTTCAGAATTGAACATATCTAGGACATATGTATATGCAACACACAAGTACATAAAGCATCTGAATAAAACAATTGAGAAGCATGATAATAGATAAAACTTTAAACTTTGTATTTCACAGAGAATATATATTCTATTTTAATAAAAAGCTTGAATAAACCAATTATCATTGAAGAGATAAGAAAGCTGATTAAAGATCTACCATCAAAAGTGTCACTGGGATTAGACTGTTGTACAACTTAGTACTAGCTAACTTTTAAACAACAAATAATTCTAATGCTATTTAAAATATTCCAGACTACAGGTAAATATTGAAAACTCACCAATTAATCTTCTAAGCTAGCACAATTTTAATTTAAAATCTTGATAAAGACAGTGCAAGAAAGAAAATACAATTTGCTTTGAAATGCAGATGCAATAATTCTAAATAGAATAATGGCAAATAAAATCCAGCAATATCATAGATTATGACACCATGACCAAGTAGGATTTATTCCAGAAATACAAGTTTGGTTCACTATCAAATTCCTACCACTCTAACTCATTATGTCAACAAATTAAGAGGAAAAACCACGCAATTTTATCAATAGATGTTGAAAAGACATTTGATAAAACTCATGAGCCACTTTTAGTAGTAACGCTACATAAAATGAGAATAGAAGAAACTCCCTAAACATGTTAGTAGTTAATGACTACCAATAGCCAAAAGTAAATGTTGTGCTAATTAATAGGGAATGCTAAGAACTGGATAGACATGTCTGCCATAATCATTATTCAACATTGTTTTGGAGAATCCAGCTAATGTAATAATGACCAATACAAACAACATAAAATTATCTCAAAATTATCTCTATTTGCAGGTGAAATGATTGTATATGTAGAAAGTAAAAAATATTTTATTTTAAAAACCCAGTGTAATTTATAGGATTTAATGAGCTGATTAAATAGAAAGTATTTTTCTTAATCCATAGTCTGTCTCTGTTGGCCAGAATAACAAATTACAAATGAACAGGAAAAAATATACCATTCAAAATGTCAAAATATGACAAAGACTGTAAAACTACTTAGAAATAAATGTACTCTGATATGATGTACCTAGATGAAGAACATTCCAAAAGCAAAAACAAAAGATTTTAATGATGTACTCAAACTCTTGAAAGTATTAATATTACTAACATAATCCTCTAAATACATATGAAAATGTAATTCAATTTTTTAATGTGAAAAGAAAGCCTTTAATCTTCGTATGAAAGAATGAATATCTAGGACAAGTTATATAAAAGAAGAAGAAAAAAATCTAATGAGAGGTAACTTGCTTTACCAGAGTCCAAAATTTAAGGTTAAGCCACTATAGTTACGATAATGTGAACTGGCTCAGAAACTTTAAAATGGATGGTTGATATAATAAATGAGATAGCATCAGGTAGCCAATATAAACAAAGTGTATAGTTGGAGATATACTTAATACAATATACAAAAGAAATTCCAGTTGGATTAAACAGCAAAACCTCAACTTTTTAGAAAAAAAAATGACTTGGGGTTGGGGCATTCATCTGAAAAAGACAGAAAACCAATAAGCCAAAAAGAAGAAAGTAGTCTATCTAAAAATTTTTAAAAATTAAAAGATACATTAGTAAAGTCAAGATTAATGATAGGCTGGAAAAATCATAACATATATGGGCTACAAATGATTAATATTCATTATATAGCAAATATAGTGAGAATTCTTATAAGTTTATAAAGGAAAAAATCAATGATTCAATAGATGATAGAACATAAGAGAAGAAATACTGGCAAATCATAAAAGTCCAAAAAGCAAAACAAACAACCCCCCTAAAAACAAACAAACAAAAAAACCTCACTGAGTTTGCCAATTAAAAAAACAATACAAATTTTTCGCCTTTCAGATTTGCAAACATTACAGAGTGCTGGAGAGAGTGCTGGAAAATGAGAACTTTCATTTGGGATGGCAATTTTGTAACAGCTTTCAAAATTAAAATAAGCCTACACAGCAATCCCATTTCTAGGAATCTAACCTATAGAAATAAAAAGCACCAGTATGTATTGAGTAGTGTTATGGGGAAACACAGAAAGGAAATAACAAATGACCATTAATAACAGAATGGTTCAATACCGTTTTGGTACATAAATATGTACTGTGTATGCAGCTGTTGGAGGGAGGAAAAGATGGAGGGAAGAGAGAAAATGGGTGATTCATTTAGTAAATGGATGACACAATCAGGTATCCAATGTGAAAAAAATGTAGTGTTAGATCTGTCTTATATCATATACAAAAATAAATTCCAGAGCGAGAGGGAAATGGGTGCTGTATTTAAATAAATGCTATGACGTGATCAGGTATGTAATGTGAACAAAATGTATAACTGAACCTGTATCTTAATACTATATATAAAAATAAATTCCAGAGGAGAGGAGGAGAGGGAAAGAAGGTGAGAAAAAAGGAGAAGGAGATCTGGAAATATTGAACAGAAGGGATTTCATGGATATGTAAAGTAAGAAAAGCAATTATAGAGAAATGATGTGGCTTGTCATTTTTACAGAAACAACTGCAAGAAACTTTTTGTAAGAGGTTGGGAAAAATGTAGGGTATACACCATGTTCTTAACACTTGTTATTTGTGGAGAAGAAAGAGGGAAGGTAAGGGAAATGGGGGAAAGGACATGGTGTGGGGTTATACCGTTAATTTTTGTTTATCTAGTCTTTCATTGTTCCAAAGGTATTGAACACTTTTCAATTTTCTATTAGTACCCAATTTATATTTTTCAATTATATAACAAGGCAATATCATAGGTACCAAAGTACACTTGGGCAAAACTGTGGAACTAGTCAATGTAAGATCTGGAGGCACAATAAGTAATAAGTGATATTAAATTCCTGAATCTCTGACACCAAAACTGTTCTCAAAAGTTCACGATTACAAAAACACAACCTACTTTACATTTAATAGTTCCACAAATTTTGCAAAGAACACAGCATGAATTTAGGGAGTTTTCACCAAACCATACACATAAATGTGAATATCATCATCAAACTTAATGAAGTAGACGGACGGCTTGGCCACCACTTGATGGATGAAAATGCCGGTTCTCTTGGACCCATCATCTTTGGCGTGTTCCACCTGCTTGCCCACGAGGCTGTCGACCACTTCTCCAGGCTCCCGTTCTGCTGTTGGGAAATAGTAGTTGGAATCTGGAATGATGCGCAGGTCACCATCTTTGTAGTCATCCAGGAGCGTGTACATGTAAAGGACAGGATCTTTCTCGTAGGTGATGTAAAACCAAGTGTCCATCACGGGGGCTCGCGCCAGGACCATGCCCTTCCATTCATCTTTTCGACCGTGCTCACCCTCAAACACATGCCCCACTGCCTTGCCAATCAGGGAATCTGCGAGGCGGGAATCAATGCGAGGAGTTGGCACTCTCTCAGGAAGGATCTCGAGCGCTAAAACTCTCTTATCTCGGTGCAGTTCCAGCCCATACACACTATCCTTGCCATCATATTTGATGATGTAGAGAGTGGGCTTCACGGAAACCTGCTCGAGCACGGTGCCCTTCCATTGCTCCACCGGCTCGTTGCCTTCCTTCCAGCCGTGTTGAATGCGGCAGCCCACGATGTTCCTGCGGGTAAGGAAAGTGGGCTTTCGCCGCTGCTTCCTGTGGGTGTGCCTTTTCTTCATCAGGTATGCGGACACACCATCTACACCCATCGGAGGCACAGTTGGGGGCGACATGGCTCGGGTTTTCAGGACGCTCTGGCAAAGCTGCCACTTGCCCGATTAAACCGAGACAAAAAATCAGCCCCGTGCAATAAGAGATCTGTTTTCGTGTGATCTCTCAGTCCCGGTCAGTCCCTCCTCCACCAAGCACAAGGATCTCACCAACGCTCGGTAGAAACGCCGTAAGTCTAATCTCGGGTGCTGGGACGGCGTGGGCCTCTTGAGAGTGTCTCTCCCGCCCAGGAGGGGTGTCTGCAGCAGTGGCGGTTGCCGCAGGAGATGGCGCGCTAGCGTGTACTGCCCGCGCCTCGCTCCCGCTCGGACTCCCAACCCCAAGTCTCAAATTGACCACTTAGCTGTTATCGACGACGGTGCTGCGGCTGGGAAACGGCGATGGGGAAGGAGACCACGGCAAAGGCAGGCAAGCGATCAGAGAGATGGCTGCGGCGGCGGAGGGCGGCTCGTCCCGGTGGGTCAAGGGGCCTCAGCTTCTCAGCGCTGTTCTGCTCGGCCTAGCTCTGGCGCCAGGGCTTTTGCCGCTTCGGGAACCGGACCTCCCCGAGCCCGCCCCCGCCTCGGCCCCGCCCCCCGCCATTCCCCCTTCCGCTCCGCCCGCAGCAGTAGGGCGGGTCGGTGCGCGCACCCGCGTTCAGTCCAGAGAGTTGCAGGCGCTCACTCCTTCATTTCCTCACGCGCCCCCCGACCGCTTCCCTCAAACCGGAGCCAGACTGGCCGGCTCCCCTCCTCCCTTTCTCTGGCCGCCTGTCGCCCCGCCAGCCTTCTCCACAGCCGCTCCATCTGCTTTCTATCTTCCAGGAATTCCTCACAAAGCCTTCAAAAAAATAGTAATATCCAACACACACACATACACACGCAGAGTTTGTACATACAAATTATTTTCTTTCAGTTAAAGGGATATGCGACCGGAGAAGAAAAAGCCTCTGTACAGTCCACCATCTTGAGCCAAACTCTCCTTTATATTTTGTATCTAATCGTTCCGTTTTGCTTCTTTTTTAAAAAATAATGTTTATTTTCGGAATGTAAAAGAAATGTTCGGACATTGTGCAGCTTTTCTACAATTCAGTGAAATAAAACACGAAACTAATCCCAATATCCTTAATCTTACCATCTCGACATACACAAAATGTTACAATAATGTTGCAATTTCTCTTTCATTAATAAATCTCTGCATATATTTCACAAAATTGTGAACAGATTTGATAAGTTTATGGCTTGTTTTTCATTTATGTCAAACATTTTCCAAGGTTATGAAATATTCTGAAAATGTGATTTTTTTAGTGGTTTCATAATGTTCCTTTGTATAGATAGATGGTCCATTATTTATCCTAAATGGCCTATCACAGAATGGATAATTAAACTAGTTTGCATTCACATATGGGTGTATTGAGCTACTATAAACCATATTTTCAAAGAATATTTAACAACCTGAAGATCTACATACGAGAAAACAACAATCTGTGAAAAGCAGGATGTTAAAACAAAATTGTGGCCCCAATTTTGTACAGTTAAAAAAGAAACGTTTTTGTTATATGCATTGGTGGTTTTTCTGATTATAAATGTAGTACATGCTCATATGGAAAATCCAAAAGATGGCAAAGTGTCCATAATTTCCCTACCTCAAGTCACAGGGCTATTACAAGGATTAAATGAGAATGTCTAAAACTTTTATTCCTGTATTCTACTTTATAAGATGGCAATAAAAACCTGGGAAGTGCAGGCCCCTCATTCTCATTCCTTCACCCTTCACTGGTGAGAAGACACCATACCATCATCACGTGTAAAAAAAACACAAAAAGGCTATTAATTCATACAGGAATGTAGGAAAGCAGGGGAGAGTGCTCCAAGGCACCAATACTTGCTGACTCCACATTTCACTATCTCTCAACACAGGGACAGAAAAACCTCATTCTCATACCATTGGATAGCTAATTGGACAAAATGTGTGTGGATTCCCCAACTCCCCATGTTTTCAAGGCCAAGGACTTTGGATAACTGTCCAATACTGTGATACAAGAAATTAATTGCAAGGAAAGAAGAAAACTACATGCACTAAAAAGTATTTCCAAACTCTTTAGAGTAGCATAGTGGTGTATACTTAGTCACACATATATGTGACCTACACACAGAAAGTCACAAGGTATGTGTAAATGTCATGTCATTAACATTTCACAATTAATGTCCTCCAGGTAATCCCCCAGGACAAAGATGTGCCAAGCTCTTTTTGCTTAGAAGAGTAGTCGACAAGTGACAGAAGACCACCCACGGGGCACACAAAGGCAGGGAAAACAATTTACTACGGCTCTTTGGTTATATGCTTTAATAAAGTTCTTGCGCACAACCCCACAAAGCAGCCTGAGGAGATAAAAGAATTTTTAATATTCTTTCCTCTTTAAAACTATAATGTTGATGTTTAGATTATTCTCTAACATTATGGATTCAGTGGGCCTTACCACACTATGATATAATGTTTACTTTGTATGTCTGCCCACTAGACTGTAAACCCATTCGAGAAAGGCCTTTTATCTCACAACTCGAGTGCCTTACACAGAATAGGTACTCAATAAATATTTGTTAAACGAATAAATAAGTGGTTTCAGCTGTTCTGTTCCAACCCAAAGAAATCCTCCCAAATGAAACAAGTAGTCTTACACAAGCCTCTGAAGACTGGGGCCCTGGTGACTGAAACTCTCCCACAGCAGCTTTATTTATTCTTTCAAAACATCCACATCACTGACCCTGTGAATATGTGTCCGTTAAATCTGAAAATTACTAGGAGAGCACCATCAGCCTGCAATATCTGTATACTATCTACCTCAAAGGGCAGCTGTGAAGATTGAATGAGGTAATTACAAGTGAGTATCTTAGCACGTGAACTGATTCATGCTAGGTACTTGACGTCGCCTAACTAAGTCCTTTCCTCTTATCAGGACTATCTATAAACCACAGAGTTCATGCCTTACCTCTGAACTTACAGTTCGTTTTACACTCAAGCCCTCTTGGGGAGGGCGTAAGGGTGAATCAAGGAGGTACTGTTGACAGGGCTTTGTCCCATATAGCCAGTTTCAGAGCAGTCTTTCAAATGCTGCGAGTTACCAGAGGCCTAAAATTTGGATAAATGAAAAAGTATTTAAAGTAATTTTGGGAGATACAGTGTTAATTTTTAAGTGGAGGGGTGGTAGAGATAGGTGTCAATTTTGTTACCTCCATTGTACAAGGGAAATTATAATACATGCCAGGAAGCATTGGATTGGCCATAAAGTCCATTTAGTTTTTTTTCCCATAAAACAAAAGATGCATTTTTCATTTTCACAAATAACTGATTTGATTTGGATATTTTGAGTATGTTGTCTCCCTCCTGCTACTGGCTTCTAGTGGGTAGAGGCCAGGGGTGCTGCTAAACATCTTCCAATGCATAAGAGTCCCATAGCAAAGAATTATTTGGCCCAAATGTAAATAGTAGCATGAAATGTTGCAAACCACTTTTGACATGTTCAATCAATCACAGCACCTTCTCCATACACTGCACAAATCTTTTTTTTTGCATTTCAGTTGCATTTTTATTTTTCTTGTAACGATAAAGCATACTATGCTGAAAATGTTGCATATCTTCTTCCACCTTCAATATTAAAATGGTTGCACAAAAATTCACCAGTTTTGCTAAGTTTTTTTAAATGCACACTGATATGACAGCTACCACAGTACGATCTAACAGAATTGTTTCAAATGAAGTTAAAGACAACTAAGCACTACTAGAGCCATTGTATGGAAAAAGCTAAACAAACTTTTCCACCAACTCAATATGTATTAATCACTGGGGACCCAAAGGAGGTAGTGATTTGTTATGTGTGGCTGGGGAAGTTGGAAAAAACAACTTGAAAGTATAATAGAACAAAAGGAAGACATTCAAAAGGTGGTAGAATAGTGAGGCCTTTTCAGGGTAAGTAGAAAACAGCTGGAGGAAAGGCACAGAGGAATACATAGACATAGGATATGCGCAAAACTGGTCAGGCACTTGTGGCTGGAGCACAGAATTTGCTGGGCTAAGGAATAGGGGATGTGGTTTGTGGTGGGAAATAAGGTTAGTCAACAGCCTCAAATGCAGGAAATTGATCTTACATCCACTGCTGCGTGGAAGCAGATAATGTTCCAGTTCTTCTGACAGTGTAGTGTCGGCAGGACCAAAAGAGAACTGATCTTCCATGTCCTTTCTAGCAGAAGCAGGCAGTGCTTCCCTAAGCAGGAAATGTTTCCCTTTCAGAATAGTAGCATAGTGATGCTGATCACAGAACTGACCTTCCATTCCCCCCTCAGCAGAAGCAAGCAGGCTGGTGCTCTGATTTCTTTGCCAGAGAAGTCTCAGTGAATTTGAACTGTGAGCTGTCCTTCCACAGTCATCTAGTGGTATAAGGTAGTGGTAGTGACATTTATTTTATAGCCTTTCTTCACCCACTCTTCTCATATTGACAGAACATCAATGAGAGTAAGCAATGTAGAATGAGGGAGGTATATTTACATAATGGAATACTATGCAGCAGAAAGAAAGAAGGAGCTCCTACCCTTCGAGACAGCATGGATGGAACTGGAGAGCATTGTGCTAACTGAAATAAGCCAGGCAGTGAAAGACAAATACCATATGATCTCACCTTTAACTGGAACATAATCAACAA
Source organism: Tonatia bakeri (assembly GCA_004024845.1). NCBI lineage: Eukaryota > Metazoa > Chordata > Mammalia > Chiroptera > Phyllostomidae > Tonatia > Tonatia bakeri. The sequence goes on along the minus strand of PVIA01014801.1, from coordinate 11,144 downwards.
AACAAACAAACAAGCAAAATATGACCAGAGACATTGAAATTAAGAACAATCTGACAGTAACCAGAGGGGAGGTGGGAGGTGATAACAAGGTGAGATGGGGGAAAGGGTTTTCAGGAACAACTATAAATGACTCATGGACAAAACCAAAGGGAGGTGGGATCAAGGGTGGAAGGTGGGGATGGCTGGGGTGGGGGTGTGGAAGGGGGGAAATATAGACAACTGTACTTGAACAACAATAAAAAAAGAACATTTTGATATGTAGCTTTATATTAACCAATAAAAAAATAAAACAACTATGGGATATTTACACAGTGGAATACTACTTGTTCATAAAAAAGGAGGGAAAATTTACCCTTTGCAACAGCATGGATGGACCTGGAGAACATTATGCTAAGTGAAATAAGCCAGTCAGAGAAAGTCAAATACCATATGATTTCACTCATCTGTGAAATCTAATGAGCCAACTAAACTAAGAAGCAAAACAGAGATGGACTCATAGATAGGGAGCAGGATGACAACTATGGGTGGGGATTGGATAGAGGAACAGACGGGAAAAAAGAAAGAACTCATGGATATGTACACAGTGTAGTGACTGCACAGGGGACGGGGTTGGTGGAGGTGAAAAAGGGCATGGGGGGTAAATGGTGATGGAAAAACAAAATAAAATAAACAGCATTAAAAAGGGAAATGGTAAAAGACATGAACAAATATTTCACAAATAGGAATGAATAAGTACACAAAAAATCATTAGCCATTAGGAAATATAAATTATGACCATAATGAGAAGTTACTACACAGCCATTAGAATAGCGAAAATTAAAAAATACTGACCATAGGAAATGCTAGGAAGGATGCAGAGAAATTGGTTCTCTCTTACATTGGTGGTTGGAATGTAAAATGATGTATCTTCTCTGAAAAACTTTTGACAATTTCTTGTAAAAATAAACATGGAAATACTATACAACTCAGCAATCATACTCTTGGGCACGTATGTTAGAGAAATAAAAATTTTGCCCTGACTGGTGTGGCTCAGTGGATTGAGTGCCAGCCTGGGAACCAAAGGGTTGCCAGTTCGATTCCCAGTCAGGGTACATGCCTGGGTTCCATCCCAGGTCCCCAGTAGCAGGTGCGTGAGAGGCAACCACACATTGATGCTTCTCTCCCTCTCTGTCTCTCTCCCTTCCCCTCTGTCTAAAAGTAAATAAATAAAAATCTTAACAATTTTTTTTGATCACACAAAAACTTGTATGTATATGATCATAGAAACTTTATTCATAATTCATAAAACACAGAAGCAAGCCACATGTTCTTCAACGGGTCAATGACTGAAAAACAATGATACATTCATACCATGGAATACTACTCAGCAATAAAAAGAAAAGAACTATTTATACAAACCACAATTTGGAGGAAGCTTAAGGTAATTAAGCTCAGTTTTTAAAAAGGAAATATCAGAAAGTTATACACTGTTTTATTTTATTAACACATGATTTTTAAATGACAAAATTTTATAGTTTAGTGGCTTACAAAGACTAGGGAGCTGAAGTGGGAGGGAGGTGGCTGTAGTTATAACTGGGCTGCAGGGGGGATCTTTGTGATGGAACTCTTTTTTTTATCTTGGCTGTGATGATTGTCACACTAATCCACGAATGTGATAAAACTACATAGTTCTAAATACACACATGCCAATGGGTCAATGTGTAACTAACTGGTGAAATCTGAATAAGTTTGATCATTATCAATGTCAGTTTCCTGTTGTGGTTTTGTACTTCAGTAATGCCAGATGTTACCACAGGGGAAATTTTGGGGAAAAATACACAGAATTTCTCTGTATTATTTCTTACAACTACATATGAACCTACAATTATCTCAAAATATTTTTTAAAAAGAAAATTTGCAGTTGTAATATGTAAAGAAAGTTATGCAATATATATTTCTAAATAACAAATTTTATATAGTACAATAATATTTCTCATTAAGGTAAATGATAATAAATGTAATTTTATGTACAGAACAAATAGTTATGCAACTTTAGGAAAGTCATTTAATCTCTCTCTGCTTCTATATCAGACAAAAAATAAGAGATTTGATTAATTAATTTCTAAATTCCCTTTTGCTCCAAACTTCAATGACTTGATAAAAATGGAAAACTGGGGGGAAAGAGATGGGATTGATAAGTAGGTTTGAGGTATAGTTATCCAGTTTGCTGCTATGTGTACACCGTAGATAAGGAGCCTAGGACACAACTAAGCTGAGGGCAAAGGGCCAGAGCACTTTAAAACCCACAGATCAAGATTTTTTTGCTCTCTGTTGAGTAATTCAGAATTCTAGATAGATTTGTGGAGCTGCTAAACTGCGTATAAAAATCTAATCTTGTCATAGTATTTAGGCAGGATTGAATGTATGAATGGATGAGAAGAGTAAAACTGTGAGTTTTTCAGTTAGATATACGCATTTACTGAAAAAGGCCTCGGGTCTGATTATCAAAGGTGTTGGTTCAGGTTTAGAGAATGTTTACCAAATATCAAATTATTCCAAGTGATGAAGTGAAGATGGAGACCAGCATTTGAAAAGCAACAAAATGATCTGTTAGTTTGATTTCCAAATATAGTAATTAATATTTTTATTCTTTTTGAAGGTTATTTTTAAAACAATAAAAAGATGGGCAGAATCAATGAGGAGAAGGAAAAGAACCTTTATATTATGAAGAGTAATAAATTAGCATTAAAAGTTCTGGGTTTTCTTACTTGACTCTGTTAAAAAATTGATGTATGACTCACCATTTCAGTGCCATAGTTTAGTATATATAAAATTAGGAAAATACCATCTACCTTTTACTTTTCAGAAAACTATGGAATTTAATTATGTAGGAAACCATTTAATGCTTAAAGCTACCTAAAGAATAAGACTATGTAAACATAGGATCAGTTCAGTGTTTTATATTATGGAGAAATAGCGGGTGTTTTGGAAAATAACTTTATAAAACAGAATGCAGAGATCACAGTACTGGTTTACTAAAAGTAATGAATTCCACTGTTGCTTTTCAAAATGCCCCGATTATGTCACAAAATCAGATTAGGTTAAATACTATGAAACCCTGAATATTGCATACAGAGTGAGACAAAAGTAGGTTTACAGTTGTTCATATGGAAAATAATACAATAATTAATAAATAAGAACACAAGAATAAACTCTGTGTTTTATGTACTCGCAACTGCAAACCTAGTTTTCCTCCACCCTTGTCTCTTCTATTACCTATGTAATATGTAAACAAAGCTATTATCACCAGGAAGTTTAAGGTAAAATAAGTTTGTTTTTTTTATATTTTATTGATTATGCTATTACAGTTGTCCCATTACCCCCCTTATTCCCGTCCACCATGCATACCCTCTCCCACCCACATTTCCCCCTTTAGTTCATGTTCACGTGTCATAAGTTCTTTAGCTTCTACATTTCCCACACTATTCTTGCCCTCCCCCTGTCTATTTTATACCTACCATCTATGCCACTTATTCTCTGTACCTTTCCCCCCTCTCTCCTCCTCCCACTCCCCTGTTGCTAATCCTCCATGTTATCTCCATTTCTCTGGTTCTGTTCCTGTTCTAGTTGTTTGCTTAGTTTGTTTTTGTTTTTTTTTAGGTGTGGTTGTTAATAATTGTAAGTTTGCTGTCATTTTACTATACATGTTTTTTATCTTCTTTTTCTTAGATAAGTCCCTTTAACACTTCATATAATAAGGGCTTGGTGATGATGAACTCCTTTCACTTGGCCTTGTCTGAGAAGCACTTTATCTGCCCTTCCATTCTAAATGAAAGCTTTGCTGGATAGAGCAATCTGGGATGTAGGTCCTTGCCTTTCATGACTTGTAATACTTTTTTTCCAGTCCCTTCTTGCCTATAAGGTCTCTTTTGAGAAATCAGCTTACAGTTTGATGGGGACTCCTGTGTAGGTTACTGTCTCCTTATCTCTTGCTGCCTCTAGAATTCTTTCCTTCATTTTAATCTCAGGTAATGTAATTATGATGTGTCTTGGTGTGTTCCTTCTTAGGTCCAGCTTCTTTGGGACTCTCTGAGCTTCCTGGACTTCCTGGAAGTCTATTTCCTTGACCAGCTTGGGGAAGTTCTCCTTTATTATTTGTTCAAATAACTTTTCCACTTGTTGCTCTTCCTCTTCTCCTTTGGGTACCCCTATAATTTGGGTGTTGGAATGTTTAAAGATGTCCTGGAGGTTCCTAAACCTCTCCTCATTTTTTTGAATTCTTATTTCTTCCTTCTTTTCTGTTTGGTTGTTTCTTTCTTCCTTCTGGTCCACTCCATTGATTTGAGTCCCAGTTTCCTTCCCATCATTATTGGTTCCCTGTACATTTCCTTTATTTCACTTAGCATCGCCTTCATTGTTTCATCTCATTTGCGACCAAATTCAACCAAATCTGTGAGCATCCTGATTACCAGTGCTTTGAACTGCGCATCTGATAGGTTGGCTATCTCTTGGTTGCTCAGTTGTTTTTGCTGTGAAGCTTTGATCTGTTTTTCCATTTGGGTCCTTTTTTTTTTTTTTGGTCTTGTTGTGCCTGTTACATATGAGGGGCAGAGCCTTAGGTGTTCACCAGGGCGGGGCAGCCCACATCTCTAGATTGTGACGCTATATGTGGGGGCAGGGTCTGAGAGGGAACGATGGCACTTGCTCCGCTCTCTGCCAGGTTTCAGTCCCTTCTGATGATTCCCTCAAGCAAACTGAGCCCTTCTGGTGCTGATTCCCAGGTGGGTCGGCTTGTACACATTCTAGGACCCTGTGGGTCTCTCCAACGAACTCTCCTGTGAGGCTGGGAGTCTCTCCCTAAGCCTCAACCCCAACAGGTGTTTTCAATCAGTGCCCTGAGATTCTATTTTCCAGCCTTGGGACCCTGAGTTGTGCGCAGTGCCTTGCTTCACTATCCCACCCTTGCTGGGTCTGCTGGTTGCTACCCCACGCCAGGGGTCTGCCAGCTACAGCTTGTGCATCCTGGTTCCACCTGCTGTGGTCTTGTGTGCCTGGGATGCCTTATGTGCTTGGTCCCACTGCTCTTTATGCTGCAACCCCTTTCCACCTGGCTGCCAGACTCCACCCCTCCTATGGGTCTGGATGAACATGTCTATTTTAACTCCTTGGTTGTCTGACTTCCATACAGCTCAATTTTCTGTCAGTTCTGGTTGTTATTTTTTGGGAGCCACCCTGCCTGGTTTCAGGAGCTATAACCCCCCCATCGCTAAGGCTGAGTGAGCAACCTTCAGACCATAAGCCACTAAGGAGACAAAGCTTATCTCCCTGGCAGGAGTGCCGCTTCTGCTCTTTTTTCCATAACTGGCCCCAATCCTCGATCTGTTAACCAATGACAGGTAAGAGTCACCAAGGGGGGAACAACCTAAGACAGGCATGATCACATGGAGGCCCCAGGAAAGGACTTGGGGGGCTATGGAGAAAGGGGGTGGTAGACCCTCACCCCTCGGCTTTGACATAGCCTGTGTCCTCATTCTGCCTGCAAGAAGTCTCCTAATCTCTTAGCTGCTTTACTTCTGCTGCCTGACTTAAGCCTGAAACAATGACAGAGGGCCGTGCAGTCCTGTGCGGGAAAGGGTGGGTTTTCCGGGTAATCAGGCCTGAGAAAGAATACATGAAATCCTGTGAAACCTGCTTCGCTAAGAATGCTCTTAATAAAATGATAAAGGCCCGAGCAGGAAATGAGTTTGTTTCCCAAAGTTTTGTAGCCTCTTAGTTAATAGACCCTGACTCAGAATAGACCGTTGTAGTTTTTTGTATGCTATCTATTGTTTGATCCTTACTGTCTGACAATGATTAATGAACTTTACCTGTATTCTTGTGCAAATTGATTCCAATAAAAAACAGTGAAGGAAAGGATCAGGGCGCTCTCCTCTTGAGAGAGTGGCCAGGTTGCTCTGAGATGTCCTCCCCTTGAGAGGGTAGCCGTGCTGTCCCTTTTCCTCCACAGGACTCGGTAGTCCATATGAATGTCTCATGTCTCGTCCTTGACACCGCAGACACGGCGGGCCGGTGTCTGTGTCAATTATTCTGTTTCTAAATTGTTGTTGTCCCTATCTTGGTTATGTGAGGAGGCACAGTGTTTCTACCTGTGCCTCCATCTTGGCCACAAGTCTAAAATAAGTTTTGAGATATTTCTTTAAAATTTTTTTTGAAGAACGTTCTTATAGAACAATTCTATAAGAATATCTAAGGAACTAATTTTTGGATCCCCCCCTTGACACATGAATTTTTTTTCATTAAAGAAGAATGACACAATAGAACCCCCCTCACCATAATTGTGTAAGTGGATTACAAAAAAAATCTTACAATGAAAGTTTATCTTTTTACTTGGTAAATAAAAAATTTTCTGTTGTTCTGCTTTGAAACAAAGCACAGATATAAAGTTAGTGAAACTTAAACGGGACAGACATCTCTGAACTGAAAGCTTCCCGAATGATTTTTGAGGAGTGGCTTCCCAATTCAAAAGCTGAGATATGAAGTTTATACTGCACTCTTTGAGAATGCAGGCTAGGTAGAGCAAGGGAGATACAAGCTCACTATTCAGAAACTCAAGCTATATATAGAAGTGTAAAGATGAGAGAAAAATATCACCGAAAACTTTACCACCCATACATATGTTTTTCAGGAGATACGGCAATAACTTTATATTCCCATATTGTTTAGAACTGCATGTCAGATTACTGCTACAGAAGCAAAATTAAAATACATGTACATACTTAGGAAAGGGACCGTCATTAAAAACAAACCAGCAAAAAAACAATTGAAATTCAGCCTTGTGTTTTTTCAAAGCAGTGCTCTGACCAAAGGAATGCCAATCAAAATAAATTGGTATTTACACCTGTTTAAATAAATTCAGACTACTGAAATTTTAACTGTCCACTGATACATACTCTTCATTCTCAAGATCTTTTGCAAAGTTTGTGGGATACAGGCTGAAAAGGCATCTGCCTTGGAGACAGTCGGAGATGGAACCGACAATCAAGCTTTAAGGCAGTAGATCTCTAACATTCAGCAGGCACTAGAATTTACTGGGAAGTTTGCAAAATAAGCAGATTCCAGGTTCCATCTGTCAGAGACTCTGATCCAGAAGGTCTGTGATGGATTCTGTAACCATTCTTCTTTCATAAGCTCTCCAGACCTTCACTTTGAGAATCATTGCAATGAAGCCATTTTAATGAATTCCCCTGTGTTTCTGGTCCCCAAAGCTTTGATGTGTAAATGTTCTTTCCCTGAGTTAGATGACTCAGATTCAGCACATATTGATGATTTAATTTAACCATTTTTAGATGTTCTGTATACTTAGAAGGTCATAGTAATTTATTTTATAATGAAAGCTCTATGTGTAGTAATGGCAGGGCAATTTGGGCATTGCATCTTGGGTATTATCCTTTTATGTAATAATGACATCCTCTTAGGTTTTAATGGATTAGAATTACTTTTATGATGTGAATATATATCATGAACACATATCATAAAAATGTTAAAATTTACAGTTTTTAAACCAAGACAGTTAATGAACACCAAGATATGAAAAAGAAATAACAGAACATGAGATTTCTAATTCATTCTCCCTCAATCTCTCCCTGTACTTGAACTGCTAAACTCATCTGTAACACTTTGCCTAGTTAACATTTCTTTATGTAAACTCTATATTTTAATCAGGCTTCTCTTGCTCGTGTCCATACAAATGACAGTCTACTGCCTATTTTTGGCAAAACTCCTATTCATCTCTCTTATACATATATAGCCCATGTTCTTATTTAAACAAGAAATTAGTGGCATCAGCTATGCCACATGCCCCACCATCTTACTGCCTTGTCAATACTATCAACTGCTGCCAATAAAAAAACCTAAACGGTGACAATGATATTGGAATTGGCTTAATGAAATCCCTGGTGACATTTATGAAAGCAAAAACATATAGTCATTTTTAAGTAGCTTCTAATTAGGGAATGCATAAAAATTTATGTATATAAATATAAATATATATATTCCATAGTACAGATTTCTAACACAATGATGGGATGTGTTAACATGAAATCTTTCTCTGAATGGACTTGACAAAACACAGGAAAATTATGTCAATCCTCTTGACTGTGTTATATTTATACATATAGTACTCAGAAAGAATGTTTGGAGAAGGCTACTCATCCCAAAGTTTAGAATATTTTTAAATTTTATTTGTTTATTTTTAAAGAGGGAAGGGAGGGAGAAAGAGAGGGAGAGAAACATCCATATGTGGTTGCCTCTCATGTGCCCCTGCTGGGGACCTGGCCCACAACCCAGGCATGTGCCCTGACTGGGAATTGAACTGGTGACCCTGTGGTTCACAGGCTGGCACTCAACCCACTGAGCCACACCAGCTAGGGCATCCAAAGTTAAGCAAAAATGAGTTACCACCCAAACACTGACTTTTGTAGCTCAAGTCTTGTCAGCTCTCTCTGTTAATCTGAAACTTTAGGCAAAACCAACCCAATGGAAAATATTAGTAGGGTGGGAGGTTGAAGATTAAGGAGGCTAATTTGTTATATACTCTCAGCTTATTTCTTGTTTAAAATTCAGCTTTATTGAGGTAAAATTGATACATAAAATTATATATTTAAGCTGCAATTTGATATTTTTATGTACATATGTATTGTGAAATAATCCTAGTCAAGTTAATTAACAAATATATCATCTTACATAATTACCACGTTTTACTTATTGGGGTCACATTGGTTAATAAATTATATATTTTTGGTGGTGGTACCACTTAAAATATACTTTCTTAGCAAATTTCAAGTATACAACACAATATTGTTAACTATAGTCACTGTATATCAGATCTCCAGAATTGATACATTTTGCATAACTGAAACATTGTACCCTTTGACCGACATTTCCTCATATTCCCCAGCCCTAAACCTTGGCAATCACCATTCTACTCTGCTACTATTAGTTATTATAGATTTCACATATAAGTGAGATCATGCAGTATTTGTCTTTCTGTAGTAGGATTATTATACTTAACATAAGTTCATCCACACTGGCACCTATGGCAGAACTTTATTCTTGTTTTAAAGCTGTTACTATCTGTGTGTGTGTATCACATTGTTTCATCCATTCATCTATCTACAGGGTTAGGTTGTTTCTCTATCTTGACTGTTATGAGTAATGCTACGATAAACAGGGGAGTACAGATAGCTTTTCCAGATACTGATTTCATTTCCTTTGAATATATATCCAGCAGTGAATTTGTTGGATCCTGTGATAGTTCTCCTATTAATTTTATGAGGAAAATTCATATTGTTTTTTCACAATGGCTACAACAATTCATATTCCCCAAAACAGTGTAAAAGAATTCCCCTTTCTCTCCATCCTTGCCAACACTTATCTTTTTTGATAACAGCTATTCTAACTGGTATGACATATTTCACTGTGGTTTTGATTTGCATTTCCCTGATGAATAGTAATGTTAAGCACATTTTCATATACTAGCTGGCCTTTTGTAGGTCTTCTTTATAGAAATGCCTATTCAGGTCCTTTCCCCATATTTTATTTATTTTTTAACAGTTTTTATTGAGTTTATTGGGGTGACATTGGTTAATAAAATTATATAGGCTTCAACTGTACAATTCTATAACATATCATCTGTATATTATATTGTGTGTTCACCACCCAGTCATCTCCTTCCATCATCGTTTATCTCTTATTTACCCTTTTTGACCTGTTCCCACCCTCCTTCTTTTTTCCTGCATAACCCCTTTACCTCTTTCACCCTGTAGCTGCCCAAGTGTCCAGCAGTAAATAAGTGGATTAAAAAGTTGGATTGCATTTACACAGTGGAATACTACTCAGCTGTACAAATGAAGGAAATCTTACCCTTTGCAACAGCATGGCAAGACCTGGAGATTATTATGCTAAGGGAAATACGCCAGTCAGAGAAAAATAAGCACCATATGATTTCATTTATATAAGGAATCTAATGAACAGAATAAACAAACAAACAAAGTAGAAACAGACTTTGCCCATGTTTTAATTGGGCTATTTGTTTTTCTTTTTCTTTTGAGTTCAATGAATTCTTTTATATTTTGGATCTTAACTCCTTTTCAGATATATGGCTTGCAAATGTTCTCTTCCATTCTGTAGGCTGCCTCTCCATTGTGTTGTTTCCTTTGCTGTTCAAAAGCTTTTCGGCTTCATGCAGCTCCACTTACCTTTTTGCTTTTGTTCTGTGTATTTTTGGTGTCATATCCAGAAAAGGAAAGTTGCCAAGACCACCGTCAAGGAGATTTTTCTATATGTTTTATTCTACTCATTTACTGTTTTTATAGGTTTTTCACTGACGTATTTAATCCATTTGGAGTTGATTTTTTTCAAGATTTTATTTATTTATTTAGAGAGAGAAGAAGGGAGGGAGAAAGAAAGGGAGAGAAACACCAATGTGTGGTTTGCCTGTCACATGGCCCATACTGGGGGTCTGGCCTGCAACCCAGGCATGGGCCCTAATTGGGACTCGAACTGGCGACCATTTGGTTCACAGCCTCAGCTCAATCCACTGAGCTACATCAGGCAGGGCTGGAGTTGATTTTTGTATATGGTATGAGAAAAGAACCAAATTTCATTCTTCTGTATGTGGAGATCCAGCTTTCTCAACATCATTTATTGAAGAGACTATCACTCACTCATTGTGTGTTCTTAGCACCCTTGTTAAAGATCAGTTGACTGTAAATCTATGGAATTATTTCTGAGCTCTGTATCCTGTTTCATTGATCTACAGGTCTATTTTAACAACAGTACCACTATTTTGAAATGTGTAGTTCTGTAATTCTAACTCATTTCTTTTTTTTTAATTCTTTATTTTATTGATTATGCAACTACAGTTGGCCCATTTTCCCCCCTCACTCCCCACCACCCTGCCCATCCCCTCCCACCCTCATTCCCCCCTTCAGTTCATGTCCATGTGTCATAAGTTCTCTAGTGTCTACATGTCCCATACTATTCCTACCCTCCCCCTGTCTATTTTCTACCTACTGTCGATGCTACTTATTCTCTATATCTTTTCCCCCTTCCTTCCTCCTCCTACTTCCCTGTTGCTAACCCTCCATTTGATGACTTTTTTTTTT
>PVIA01014800.1:0-25424 GCA_004024845.1 Tonatia bakeri | reverse complement strand
CATCCATCCATCCACCCACCATCACCCATCAATCCATCCATCCACCATCCACCCACCATCCATCCATCCATTCACCATACATCCATCCACCATCTGCCCACCCACCATCCTCCCATCTATTCACCCTGCTCACAACCCATGTTTTCCTTCTGCCCCACTTCACCAGTGACTTTCAGCTCTCTCAGCCCTGGGCCCACCTCTGGAACAGACGTCCACGGGGCAGCCTACCCCCCAGCCCCAGCCCCCGACCTCACAGGGCACCAGCAGAGCCAGCCCATTCCCCAGGGAGTGAGGCACTTGTTACCTGTCCTTGGGGTGATCACAGTGCCCCAGTCCCCCCACAGGTTCTGCTTTTGTCAGCTCAGCCAGGTGGGGTGCCAGGCAGGGTGCAGGGTGGCTGTCTGTGTCCCTTGCACCTGCAGAACATCTTGTGGTGATGAAAGGTCTGCCAGGTTGGGGGGGGGAGATGGGGGAGCAGACGGGGCGGGGAGAGGCGGCGCCCACCCGCACGCACCCTGCGCACGCCGCAGAGAGGAGAAAGAAAGATAACTGATGGGTAGTATTTTAAGGCATATTAACCCAATTACAAGTATATTTTTACAACCGTGGCTCCGACATTTATCACGCAGCGTTTATTAGCCCCCGGAGCCGGGCTGTGTCGCTGAAGGCTGCGGGACCGGAGTATTTCATTACACTCAGCCCGCGCCAGGAGCTCAGCCTGCGAGCCTTAAACCGCATGATTTTATCAAAATCTTCGGAAATTGAAGCAATCACTAAAAGGTGTCGGGGAATTAAAATGTTCTGTCTCGGTGAAAGAGATACACTCCTTGTAACATATATCAGTAGCTCCTTTTTTTTTTTAAAGACACATTACTATGCAGAGAAAAGGCATCAGGCGCGGGGCTGGGGGTGGGGGGGTTTCCAGAAGGACCCAGAGACAGCCATTCTTCACGCTTAAAAATCGTCCCTCGGGACCTGCTGCCTGCGCGGGCTCAGCATGGCGTCCCCCTCCCTCTCTCCTCTCTGTGCTTTTCCGGTTTCCTTTTTCACCCCTGCAGGGTGGGGCCACAGCGCCCCCCCTGTCCCCCTCAGGTCTGAGGCCTGGAATCTGGGTGGCGGACACCAGAGGGGTGCCCGCCCCTGCTGCACCCCTGTGACGGGGAAGGTGAGAGTCTGGAGCCTGCTGCAGCCTGTGGGGGCGGAACGGCAGTCATGGTGCCGACATCAGGGGGCGCTGCTGCCCCTTTGTTTCCAAGCTGAAGTAGGCGCTGTCTGCCTCCCGTGGGACCTGGAGGCCCGAGCAGGGGCACGGAGGGGGTGGCATGGCTCCTCCAAGGGCACCTTCTGGAAGTTTCCATGGGAACAGTCTCAGGCAGGACCTGAGGGCCCTGTGCTGTGGCTCCCTCCCTTGCCCTCGGGAGATTCTGTCTTTAGTTTTACAAGATCCCGAATTTGTCAGGGACGACAGGCCATGCCCCAGGTGTGTGGTGTCCTGGCCGACTGGCCGGAGGCTCATGCAGGGGCCCAAGCTGTGCCATTCCGGCCAGTTTCCCTGAACCCGCCTAGCGGCAGAGGAACAAAGGTTCCTGTTCAGTCAGTCCTGGGGGCAGAGGCTGTGTGGGGCCTTGTGGTCAGCACTGGTCACTCCCTCCATGCAGGGCGCCTGCCTGACCTCGGGGAGAGGGGGTCTCATCCGCAGGTGCCTGTGGTGGGGCCCTGAGGGTGGGGTGAGAGGAGGGCCCTGGCCCTGCACCTACGTCGCTGTGGTGGCCTGTGTCAGCCCAGCTGCTGGGAACCAGGCTGGTGCGGGGTGAGGAGGCCCCCCGCCGTGGCCTGTGGAGGGAGATGTGGAAGGGGGCCCAGGGCCACCCCTGTGGGAGCCAGCTGTCCAGGGCTGTCCAGATGCTGCCGGCCCCGGGTGCCCGTTCTGCCCCGGGATGGGCGCTCGCTGAGGGCCATCGGCCTCCTCAGCATGGGTGCCACCCATGCTGATGGCCTGGACAGGCCCGGGCAGAGGGCCCAGCGCTGCCTCTGAAGACCATGGAGTGTCCCTTTCTGCCTCCGTCCCTGTCTCTCTGTCTCTCCTTTTAAAGAAGTATCACCTCAGAAGCAGCCGGTAGAACAGCTGGACACAGCGCAGGGGTCCTTCAGTGGGGAAGGATCCACACCAGGGCAGGGGCCAGCAGACGGGAGCTGGCAGCTCTCCGGGCACGCACACAGTAGGGCCGGTCCCCAGGGCACATCCCCCCTGGGTCCCCGTCCCCGGTCTCACAGACAGGACCAAGCTGTGGGGATGGACAGCGGGCTGGCAGCGGGGCTCGTGGGGCCATGGAGTACGGAGTCTTGGCTGGGTCCCCACGGGGCCCTGGTGTGACCCGCTAGTCCTGGGGGAAAGTGGGCAAAGGGCGTGCTGGATTCCTGTGCATGGCTTCATGTGAACCTGTGATTTTCTAAAAACTAAGTTTCACTGAAAGCAAGTTCTTGTGATAAAAACAAGAGAGTTCTGGGGTTCCCCTTCGCGTTTGACCCTCACGTGAGTGGGGGCCCCGGGCCTGTCCCCAGCGGCAGCAGGCAGCCTGGGGCTTCGCCGGGTGGCGGTCATGCCCACCGGGTGCTCAGTGTGCCGAAGGCTCATCACCGTGCGGAGGGTGCACGCGGCTGACCTGTGCACCCCTGGCTGCACGCCCCAGCTCCCCCTGAGCAGGGAACATGGTGGAAGTGACCAGCACAGTTTCTGTGCGCAGCACGCCGGGCCTGGCCACAGCTGGGACCGGCCAGCGGGGGGCGGGGCTCCGGTAGTGGCCCAGGCCCCTGGGGTGTGGCCTGAGGGTGGCGCCGGGGTGTCCCTGAGCCACTAGTGTGCTCTGTCCCCCTGTCACTCTGTGTGCCTTGAGCCGGGCCCAGGAGTGGGGCCCCATGTGCCTCCTCTGCAGGATGGGGTGGGAGAGGCAAGGTGCCCACCCTCGCCTGGCCTCCTGGCTGGACACTGACCCAGGCGCCCAGCCTAGCCTTGTGCAGCCCAGGGAGGCGCCAGGCTTCCGGACGGGGTTTTCCTCTAGCAGGTCAGGGGAGGGGGAGACACAGGACCCCAGTGAACCATAGACAGGCCCTTAGCTCCCACCCGGTCAGGCTAGGCTGGCTCCGGGCGTGCGGGTCAGCCCCCGGCCCCACTGCCGGTGGGCTCAGGAGGGGCCTGGGCCTGGCGGCGTCTGCTTGGGTGCCGTCCATCTACTGGCTGTCTGATGCCCTAGTTCACCCCAGCGGGCCGTTCCCAGAGTCCCCACGCCGGCACCGGCCCTGCCCCAACAACCACGTAAAATGCCCCACATGCCAAAGCACAAGTGGTGGCCTGGGGGCGGGACAGTGTCGAGGCTGTCAACACCTGGCCCAGAACAGGTCCTGCTGGCAGTGGGCCTGCTCCCTCGGGTGCCCCTCCCTCAGCCTCCAACACAAAGACCCATTTCTGTCGCCTCAGCGGCCAGCACCTCCCCCTCCACCCCCCGTGAGCCCGAGGGTCCCTGTGTGTCTTGTCCTGCCCTCTGACCCCACATGGGTGCTGGGCTCTGTGGCCCAGGCTCTCAGAGGGAGGGAGGCACGCTCTCCGAGCCAGGGGCTCTTCCAGCACTGTAGTGGATGCTTCTGAAGGAAACAGGAACCTTCTAGACCTTAAACGCCTTTTAAAACTATTAAGCCAGAAACCCGAGTCACTGGAAGTTTGAGGACCAGAAAGATAAAAGACCCAGACCCACGGTTATCACAGAGCTGACAGCCACCAGGCCCTGCCTCGCGTCCGCCCCGACAGCGAAGCTGCTGTCACCCTCTCCTGTGACCCCTGGCCCTGTGCCGAGTCCCCCAGCTCCAAGGGCTGCATTCCGGTCTGGACACGTATGGGTCCCTCTCCTTCCTTCTCTCACCCCCAGCCTGGCCCTTACTGCCACCTCCAGGAAGCCTTCCAGGCTGTGCCAGGAGTGATAAGCTCCTATGTTGCCCATCACCCCTCTGGAGCCTTGTGGTGGGAGCCCCTGGAGTCCGGGCCACCCCCTGGGTCCCCAGCCATCCAGCTCTTTAGCCAGGGCCTGAGGGACCGAGGGAATCCGGCCAGAAGGGACTTAGGGACAGTGCACGGGCTGCTCCTCGTGGGGCTGTGGGGACCCTGGGGGCCCTCCGGAGCACCCCTCCCAGCAGCCAGGGCGCTGCCCCCCCCCCAGCCTGAGTGCTGGAGCTGCGGCGGCGGGCGCTCTCCGCCCTGCGGATTCCCGTGGATGGCGGGGCTGCCGAGACTATATCTCCTGCTTGTTGGTTCACAGACTTTGCCACACTGGGGTCAAGAGTTATCCTGCCCATCCTTTGTGTTCTAAATTTAATTGTTCCGCTCCTTTTCTCCCTTAAAAAGATCAGTAAAAACTGTTAATTTGATCAATACTTAATTTTTTCACCCGGAGTGCGCTTCTTCTGCTGGCCCGTGATAAGCGGGCGGCGGGGCGCGGGGACAAGTAAATTGTCAGGAGTGCTCCCCTCTGCCGCGGCCACTCCGCCACTTAGAGCCGTGTAATTTATACCCCGGCCGTCGCTCCGCAATTACCCTGTCTATTGCTGTCGACGGTATCGCACTATCTTTTAAATAGATCCGGCTCGGCTGGTCCGGACGAGCCGGCAGGACAAATGACGCCATCCCTCATCCCGCGGGCCCTAAGGAGATAAGTCCCTTAAAGAGGGGCCCATTTATCAGCTGATACAAGCCGGGTACTTACAAGCCCACTTCTTTGTTTGGGCTCTTTTCAGATTTCCAAAGCTATTGATCTCCCGGGGGCGCTCAGGCCAGGGCGTGGGGCGGGGCTGAGGGGCCCCGTGGGCAGCTGGCAGGGGCTGTGGGCTCCCCCACGACCCCTGGGCCCGGCGTGGGAACCCCGGGGGGCGAGCAGGGGGCACTGCCTGGGAGGCAGGATGGGTGGGCCCGCTGACCCCTAAGCCTTGCAGGCTGCGGCCTGGCCATCGGCCCCCTGGACACCACAAGGCCTGCTCAGGGGCTGGGAGCGGCTGACCGAGGCCACTGGCCTCCCCACCTGGTACCTGCCCCCTGCTCACTGCCACCTGCTCCTGACGCAGGCATGTTTGGCCTCTGGGGTCTGGACCCAGGGACTGTCGGGGCTGCCTTAGGGAGTGCACGGAGCAGGGCGGCCCCGGGTGCCGGAGGCCAGACCGGAGGTGGGAGGACAGAGGCCTGAGGCAGCCCTTGGGGGGGTGAGGATCGTGCCCAGAGTGGTGGGTGGGGGGCGGCCGCAGGCCCGAGGATGCCAGCAGGGGAGTCATGATCGTTACCCTGGCTGCCGGGCCCACAGCTCCGGGCGCCTGAGAGATGGGGGTGCTGCTGGGGTCACCGAGGGAGGCAGGGGCTGAGTCCAGCTCCTGGGCACCTGGGGGCCCCAGCTGTGTGGGCACCCCAGGAGCAGAGGTCGCCAGCCCTCAGGACCCCAGCTGTGCCCAGAGGCTCCACTCTCAGCCTTCACGCGGCCCCACGGGCAGGGTGGGGCTCCAACCAGGCCCCGTCCACCCAGCCAGGTGCCGGCTGACCGCCGTGGCCAGCGCCCCCAGAGGGAGGCACCCTGACCTGCCTTGGTGAGATCGAGGGAGCCTGGCGGGGCTGTAGGGTGGCAGGGGGAGCAGGGTCCCCTGTGGGGCAGGGGGTGCGGGTGCTGTGGTAGGGGTTGGTCATGGCCACCGGCTGCCCCTAAGTGGCCTCCACACCCTCCGAGGACCCACTTCTGGCCCCCGCCTGGGCAGGCCAGCTCCGCTTGGCTGGGGAATGCTGCAGCCCGGCCCCTCCCCGCCAGCAATTCCGGGCTGATCTGTGTGGCGCCCTGACAGGAACCGGCGCTCCCTTCTACACTGACCACGCTCCTGGCCACGTGGGGCCCTCACAGCCCCAAGGCGAGGTGTCCTCCCGAGCCTTCGCTTGTGTCCCCGAAGATGGATGGGGCGCTGTCAGACGTGGCTGATGCCGCGACACCCCGTGGCCATCGGTTTGGTCTTAATTTAGAGAACCTTCGGGAGATTGTTACGTGGCACTTCCTCGCTGTGGCGCCCGATGGTATCGAGGGGTTCAGGGCCCCGCTCCCCCGCCTGTCTTCCTCCGAGCGCGGCGGGGGCATGTCCGCACAGCAGCCCAGGAAGCCGCAGGAGAACAAATAGGAACGGTCTCTGCGGTGCCTCTCTCTAAAAATAGCTCCATCTGTCAAGCGGCCGGTGGCGCCAGGCCTGGCCCGGGGTCTGGGCCGGCCCACAGCTTTGGGCTGCAGTGTCTTCCCCACTCCGCTGTCTTTCCCGCCCGCCTCCACTTTCGGCCGTGTGCCCAGAGGGAGGCCCTGGACACCCACGCTGCCACCAGGCAGGGCGGCCACGGGGCCAGGAGCTCTGGGCTAGCGCCCCCACTCACGAACAAAGGGGCGCCTCTCCTGCAGCCCTGGCCCAGGGACTCAGGGCCCTTTCACTGCAGAGCAACCCCCCACCATCTCTGGAGGGATGCCCGTTCTTGGCTCCTGGGAGTCCCGGCCCCTGAGTGGGCCTCGAACCCACACCAGGAGGGAGGCCCAGGCGAGGTGGGGCGCCCAGCCCGGGCGCGTGTCCAAATGGAGTGAGGACCCATTCGTTCTCTCACCGGTGCGGACCTCGGTCTCGGGTGTGTGGGCGGCGCTGTGCCGCAGGCACGGTGGGCAGCAAGGCCGACCGCTGCCAGGTTCCCGTCACACCCTGCTTGGCTCCCCCTGCAGGAACAGCGGGGAGTGGTGGGGGGGCCCACGCGCTCTCAGCTCCAGTCCTGGTGAGCGTAGGGGTCAGGGCTTCTCTCGGTGGATGGAAGGCCCCAGGGGCAGAGGCCACAGCAGGTCCACAGAGGGGCCAGTGTGGGGGGAGTTGACCGTAGGGGGCAGGGGTGGGGTCTTTGCCACCCTGAAGAATAGAAAAGGAGAAAAGAAAGGAAAACACACCAGTAGGGAGGTTGGCACTCACAGGACGGCGTGAAGCCAGCGTAATGGATGGTGGGCACAGTACACAGATGGGAGTGAGCGAGGTGGGCGGCCTGGAGCAGGGCCTTGGGGTCGCGTGAGGGGCGGGGGCCGCAGTGCACCACTCCTGGAGGAGACAGTTTCAGGCACAGGGCGCGGGGGCGTCGGAACCCAGGGGAGGGGAGAGAGATGAGCCAGGCGAGTGACAGCCGGGGTTGGGGGCAGTGACTCCAGCACCCGGAAAAGTGGAACCACGGTCAGTCATGAGGGTCAAGAAGAACAGGACATACCGGTGCGGAGAAGGCACAGACCGGGGAGGCGTGAGGACCACAGACACAGAGCCAGGTGACGCGGCCTCAGGGCGTGTGAGACCTCGGCCGAGCACGTCCCGGGAGAAATGCAGGACTATGTGGCGGAGCCGGGACTTTCAACGCACTCCTTTCACCAAGGGACGGAGTAGACACACCGAAAGCAAGTGCAGGTGTTTAAACGTGACCGGCTGCCAACGAATGTCCCTCTCGGTCGGCGTCCATGTCCCACCAAGAGCACGGATTCGCCCGTCGTGCGGCGGTCTCCGGCTCTCGGCGAGGGGCGGGGTGCGGTCCTCCGTGATGGCTGCCTGCAGGTGTGGTTCCGATGTGGAGACCGCCGGCCCGCGAGAAAGATGGGGTTCCTCGCGCAGCTCCGTACCTGCACCCGGGGAGGAAAACTGTGGTTGTGACTGTGTCGTTTGTCAGAAGACAAACACTAAAAGCGGCGAGCTGAGTGTCCAGCCCAAGAAGCTGTAAAAAGGACTGAAAACTGAAGTGGGAATGAAAAAGGGTAAGAGCAGAGATCACCAAAGTGGGAGCTTCTCCAAGGAGCCAGAAAGTGCTCACGAAGCCAAACCTGGCCCTTGTGCAGTGAGACAGGCGGACTCTCAGCGAGACAGACAGGCAAACACAGGAGTACAGGATGAAAAATGGAAAATAAATGAAAACCATAAAGCAAAATTATGAATGACTACACACCGGCGTGTTTTTAAAGACCTGGAGAAAACGGAGGCATTTCTGGAGGAATATAAAATGCCGGAATCGACACCTGGATGAGCACAAACCCTAAACAGACCCACATCCATGAGAGAACCTGGAAGGGAAACCAGTGATTTCTCACCAAACACCTTCCTGAAAGGCCGGTTATTTCTTACGCAGACTCCTCCAGAGGACAGAGCACGAGGAAGTCTCAGTTCGTTTTATGAGCTGGTGACACCCTACTGCAAGATCAGAGGAGACAGAAACCCTTTCGACTAAAAGGTCACAAATAAAGTGTCAGTCACTGTCCACTGGTGTGTCCCAGGAAGGCAAAGCTGGCTCAACACCCGACTCTCGGTCGACGACTCACCTCCAAGCAGGGCGGACCCCGGGGAACAGCCCGGTGGTGGTCCCGGCACACGCGAAGAACACAGGGTCTGTCTGGTCGTGAGGACGGTTCATTCACCTGTCAGCCTGACTAGGCCACGGGTGCCCAGCATTCGTGTGGACGACGCGGTTGCAGGAGATCGGAGGGCGTTTGTAGGCGGGACCAATATCTGAGTGGAACAGACGGCCCTGGGGGGCCAGGGGGCTGGGTCTCATCCAAGGGGACGGCACTGCCTGCGGCTGGGCTGCAGGTCGGTGTTTCCTGCCTTTACCGGTGCCGGCTCCTCTGGCTCTGCTGCCCGCAGCTCCTGGGGCCCTGGGGTCCTGGCACAGAGGTTTCTGGCCGCCCACGCCACCCGCCAGCATCCGTCCGGACTCCACAGGGGACCTCTCGTCACGCAGGGCTCTGCGGGGACCACCGGCCTTGCCCTGGTCTCTAGAGGAGGGCCTGTCCCTATCTTTCTCCCCTGCTTTGCCAGCTGCCCCCCAGGAGCCAGGTTCTGTCTCATCTTCTCCTGCCGTCGACCCGAACCTGCTGTGGCGCCGGCCGTGGGTGTGAGACGGGCGTGAGTGCGCGGAGTGCCGGAAGGAAGAGAAGGAAGTGGCGCTGAGGGGCGCTGAGGGGCTGGGGGCCTCCTCCAGGGCCGAGGCCTGCCCTGCAAGGTGCCCTGGGCCTGGGTGGCCCCACAGAGCCACCCCCACAGGGACAAGGGGCCCAGACGTCTGTCATCAACTGGTCACTGGGCGTGGCGGCCCGGGGTGGGAGGTGGCTGCGGCAGCCGAGGTCAGCCTCCAGAGTGGACCACCAGCGCTGGCAGCAGGGACAGACCCTCGGCGGGGAGCCAGCCAGGGCACCACCACACGTGGTGCGCCCTCATGGGTGCCACCACAGGAAGGCGCCTTTTCCCTGGTGCTGCAGGGGTCCGGCCCTGGCGCTGGCCCAGCGAGCCCTGGTCCCCCTTTGTGTCTCTTCTCTGTCAGTGAGTCCCAAAGGGATTGGAGATCTGGTCCCTTCTCTCCCCATGGACTCCACTCCCTGAGCACAGGGCCCCATCCCCAGGGCTCAGAACTGCGCCTCTACACACCTGCCCTCGGTCAGCCCTGACTCCGGGCCATGCACGTGTGCCTCCTGCAGTCCGGGAGCCCTCTGCCCCCGCGAGCTCCTGCCGCTTCCTTCAGGAAGCCCTCCAGGCACAGGGACCCTGACCCGCCCTGCTGTGCTCAGTCTGGACTCTCTGGAGGGGTGTCTGGGGTGGCCTGGCCTTGTCTGTGGGTCAGTGTCAGGCACAGGGCCAGCGTGTCCTCCTGCAGGGACTGTGTGGTAAGTGGCGGCCGGGAAGCCACGCAGTGGTCAGAGCACAGTGGGGCCAACAGCAGCTGCAGCTGCCCCTGAGGCCATGGCGGGGGTGGGGGGAGGGCGGAGCCTGCTGGGAGCTCCAGGCCCAAGGGTTGTATTGGCAAAGGAAGGAGGGTGACAGTGAGTGTGGCTTTGTTTTGCTTATTTATTTTCAGAGAGAGGGGAAGGGAGGGAGAAGGAGAGAGAGAGAAGTGTCCATGTGCGGTTGCCTTTCGCTCGCCCCCTAGTGGGAATCTGGCCCGCAACCCAGGCATGTGCCCTGACTGGGAATCGAACCTACGACCCTCTGGCTCACACAGCTGCGCTCAACCCACTGAGCCACACCAGCCAGGGCTGAGTGTGGTTTTTACAACTCAAACACTTGAGCCCTCAGACACACCCTCACACTCGTGACATCACCCCGAGTCTCAGGAAGTCCAGGAAGCCAGAGTGAGCAGCTGCCTCTGGGGTGCTGCCTGGCGGCCGCCGGAGATAAAACAGTACAGGTGGTGGTTCACCTCGTGCGCACGTGGCCACGCCGCCTCGGTGCCCCGCTGTTTGGTGGCGCCTGGCAGGTGCCGCTGGGAGAGGCTTCTGAGACGAGACTGGCATTTAGATCAGTGGGCTCCCCGTGCTGCTGGTGGTCCCCCCACTGCAGGCGGAGAGACTTGGAACAGATGGACCTCCCGGGAGGGGCTTTGTCTCCGGACACCGCAGACTCGGGCTCCCCCTGGTCTGCCCGCCTGCATCCTGCTGGCCCCCCCACAGGCGTTTAGGCCCCCAGCCCCCGACCCCATGAGCTGATTCCTTAGAATTGCACAACCCCTCTCCCTGTAGGCACACCACACACGTGCGCACACAGGTACCCTGGCAGACGACTGCATGCACACACAGGACACACATGTGCACACACACACAGGCACATCCACACACCTCTATGCACACGAGCACGCACACGCACATGCCCAAACACACACGAACGCAGGCACACCTGGCCGCGTCGCACACCACAGGGGGCGTGCCCTCACGCATGGCAGGCGAGGCCTCCTGCCGCGGGAGGAGGAGCGCTGGCGTCCCTGCACGGCCGGCACCGCCTGTGCGGCGAGCGTGCACAGCGCAGAGCTGGGCTTGTCTGCTGCTGTCGCTTCTCGAAGGGCAGCGGCGGGGTGGTGAAACTCTGTTCAGTCCCCACGCTGCAGCCAGGGCCCCGCCCACTGCCTGGCACTGGATGTCAGCGGCGGCGATGCAGGGGGTGGGGTTGCCGTGGGCGGCCCGGGGCATGGGGTGGGGACGGGGGCCCTTCACGGCCGTGGGGAGCCCCGAGGTCCCGACGCGGACCTGGCCGGGTGACCCAGTGGCCGGCTGCCCGCCTGGCCCCGCTCTGCCCCGCCCCCCTGACTCAGGCCAGGCCTCCGCCGCGCCGCACTGGCGCCGGCGGCCCGCGGGTGCGCGGTGCGCTCTCCATCATCGACGGGTGACAGCGGGAACGGTGGGAGTTCATTACAGGGACCATGAATTGTTGGAGGTAATTTAGATTACAATTTAAAGTTTAATTTAAAAATCTATCAACAAATGTGAAAGAGCTGGGGGAACATTTTAAAATGCACTTTAATCTCAGCAGCACAAATAGCTTTTCGGGCCCTAAACATCATCACCTGGAAAAACAGTAAAACTTTACTGCATCTTTAATTAAATTACAAACACAAAGGATAATTAACTTTTTTATTTTTATTTTATTCGTGCCATTGTTTCTCCCGGAGTCAATATCTTCCGGCTGCAGGAGCGGCTGTTATGGGCAAGTTTACGGCCGGCCCCTGATTTGGAGCCGCTGCCTGGAGGAAGGGTGTCCAGGGCCGCGAGGGGAGCAGCCCTGCACGCGGCTGGCCCCCAGGGCTGGCCCTGAGGTCCCCTGGCTCCAAGCTTGCCCCAGCAGGGCTGCGAGAAGGGCACGGAGCCAGCCCCCCACCCTGGGCGCACAGCCCGGTGAGCGAGCACAGCCTGAGCCGTCCGAATATCAACCCATGCACTCCTCTCAGCGACCCTGCATTTTAACTCCCCCCCTTCCACGGACGGGGAGACTGAGGCACAGGGAAGTAGGGTCCTGCCTTGGTCACACAGCTGGTAAGTCCGTGCAGCCTCGAGCCGAGATGTGCCGGGATAGTAGCAGACCCACCCCTGACCTGAGGCTTGGGTTTGGAGTGTAGGGGTGAGGAGGGTGAGCACAGGGCGCCTGAGGGGGACAAGGCTGGGGCTGGAGGGACCTGGGGGACCCTGAGGAGCTGGGGAGGGAGAGGACAGGTGAGAAGCACACACTGGTGGTCCACTGCAGGGCCCGGTGTGGCCACCAGGGGGCCCTGTACACATGGGGGCAGAGCATGTGAGGGGGGTGAGTGCCACCAGGGAACCTAGGGGCTCAAGGTTGGGGACCTCTGGTGGCCTTTGGGGAGCAGCTCCTCCCGGGTGTGGGGTCCATGGGGGCACCCTGAGCAGGAGCTGAATTGGGAGGGTGGGGATGCTAAGGATGGACTGGCCCCTCCCGCACCCGTGAGGGCTGGGGGTGGGGGAGGGGAGAGACCTCTGGTTTGGCACTCCCTCCTCAACTGTGACCTGCTTTCCCCTCATCTGTAGTGGGGTTCAGGTTGGGGTCCCAAACCTTTGGGGCACCCATGGGGCAGGGAGCACTCACGTGGGGCACGGGCTCCTGGGGGTCCTGGGTTGTGGTTGTTCTTGTGCCAAATCACAGCCCTAGTAACTCGGGCAATGGACACCTCCATATAACAGCCACCGTGGCCTCTGAGGTCTTTCCAGGGCCCCCGCCTGGCTTCTCACTGCAGCTGCTCCGTCCTCTAGCCCAAGCCGCAGGGGCTCACCCTGAGGGCCCCCTTCCCCTAACAGGCTCCCGGATGTCTTCCCAGCTGTGCCCTCTCTCACCCACCGTGCACACTCACACGCTCTCACACCTGCAGCCACACTCGCGGGCCGGCACCCCCAACATGCGGCAGCACCCTCACCATCACACGCCCGGGAGCACACGCACACCCACGCTCACAGGCTCTCGCACGCCCTCACACACCGACGGACGGTGCAGCCCTCAGCTCAGCCCTCAAGGTCGCCGGCTGAAGCGGTGCCACCACCCGGAGGGGCCCGGCGGGGGTTCCCGTGGTGGGTCCAGCCACCCTGGGTCTGGGCAGCGTTCCTGGGTCCTCCCCCTGCTGCGCCCGCTGGCGAGGCCACCCCCCACCCCGAGTGGAGGCGGGGGGGCAGCCGGGTGCACAGGGTATTCAGTTTTAGTGCGGTGGCTGCTTAATTATTGGTTAATCTAGCAATTTAGCATGCTTCATTTAATTCTAATTAGGAGAATTAATAGGCAGGGAATAGCGATTTCAATAGAGTGGCACAAAACAAAACCCAGCCGGCCAGTCCAGCGCAGGGGCGTCCTGGGCTGTGGGCGCGAGGGACCGAACCGCAGGGACATGGAGGTTGCGGCGAGAGGCTCCTGCGGGAGGGGGGTGGGGGGGCAGGAGTCGCTCCGCTCCGTGCCTCCGAGGGCACAGGGGTCCCTGGACAGCCTGGCTGCCAGGAGGCGGCTCGGCCCCCGCCCCCACCGCCCAGGCCCCTGCCGCCTGTTTGCGCGTCAAGCCGGCTCCCTGACAAGGCCCGACATTGGACAAGACTGTTCCTCTAATTAAGGTGCTAATTGAATTAAATGGCCGCGGTAATGAGCAGATGAGCAGCATAAAAAGTAAAGAGTCAGATAGGCCAATTAACAAGCGCCCCGGCATAATTATAACAGTGGAGACACGTGCGCGGGCGCCCGCGTCGCTAATTGTTACTTCGGGATTTATGGTAATTGGCCCCACAACCAGCGGCGGCCAGACCTGCCCAGCGCCGGTAATTAAAAAAATGATATTCTACACAAACGCTGGATGGGCTAATTAGGCCTTGATTTACATACAGGCCCGCCTGCAACGAGGCGCTGCCCAGGCCACCCCGGGATGGGCGGGGCCAAGAGCTGCAGCCAGCTCTGCCCGCTGCTGTCCGTGTCCCCTCCTGCCACTGCACGGGCCCTGCCGCCGTCCGGGGTCCGGGCAGCGAGGACCTCGGGGGCCAGGGCCACGCTGTTTCCCTGGGGGCGCAGTGACCCTCCTGGGCCAGCCCGCCCTGCCCCCTCCGCGCCGCCTGCCCCGTGCGTGCGTGGCCGTCCTTGCTCCCCCCGTGAGTGTGTCTGGACTGGGCACCTGCCGTGGTCATGGGCACAGGACCAGGCAGCCTGGTCTGGGTCTCCGGCCCTCAGCCGCTGAGCTGGGCTGTGGCCACCTCTTCACGCTGCCTCCCCTGGGGCAGCTCCAGACGCAGCCCCTGGGGCAGGATGCACCGCCCGCCCCGCCCCGCCCCGCCCCCCCCCCGGGGGAAAGGCAGACAGACCGTCCACGGTGGGTTGCAGGGAGGGGCCAGAGGCAGCGTGTGCAGGGCAGAGAGGAAGGCAGGCATCAGCCTGCGGCCCTGCGCTGGGAGGCAGGGGGAGGGGCTCCAGCTCTGACCCCTCTGGCCCCCACTTCTGCACCCCCCCGTGTGAGGCCCCTGTGCCCCATTCTGGAGATGGCAGCAGGATTCGGGGGTGCTGCCCAGGGCCCACCGTGGGCACACTCTCTCTCCCTGGAGGAGTGCCTCCAGGGTACTCAGGTCCCGGCCCCTCCCCCATGCGGCCCCCGCCCCTGTGCCCCCTGGTCCCAGTCGCCCCTGCGGCGCCGGCCCGCGCCCGCCTCTGCGGACGACTTCCCAGGCAGAGTTACCATGGCGTCCCCACTCCGAACAGAGAACTCTGCCTCATTTACAAATGTAATTTCAATTGAGGGTAGTTTTCCAATCTCCTTCCATTTGAGTCCCAATCGAGCCCCTTCGCGCGCGCTGATGGCGTGATTAGACAGCTCGAAGGCGGCGGCCTGGTCAAGCGCAGCCGCAAATTGGGAAGGATGTTTTATCGGGACGCGCCGCCGCCCGCAGGCAGCCGTGGGGTGCTGCGGGCTGTCCCCTCACATCACGGTTATGGAATCATTCAGCCTCCGACTGCGGGCGGCGCCGCCCCCGCGGCGCGGCCGCCACGTCCCAGCGAGCGCTCCCTCCGCGCCGCTCCCGCCCGGCCGGGCCGCGGAGCTTCCGTAATGAGCACGCAGAGGGCGCAGACGTCCCCGGTGACGGATGGGCGTGAGATTAAATAGGATCTTTATGACTTCTGCAGCCATCAGTTCTCCCCGCGCGATAAGACCGGCCGACTGCGGTCTTGATTTGCTCTTTATTGGAGCCGATATTAGCGTGAGCTCGCCCGAGCGCGGGCCGATCACAGCCGCTTAAGGTGGAGCGCAGGCTGAGGGGCTGCGGGGCCGGGAGGGGCTCGCCCTCCCTGGACGCCTCCCCATCGCCGCAGGCCACCCCACCCCTCGAGGCAGCTGCGGGTGGGACGGGTCCCTTCCGGGTGCGGCGTCAGGGTGACCGGCTGCACCCCACTGCAGCAGGCAGCTGATCTCCCCCAGTCCACGAGCAGGCCCCGGCTCCCGCCAGCGCCCCTGGCTCGCTGAGGGCTGGAGGGCACCGAGCTGCTTCCTGGGTGGGAACAGGAAGTTGCCCAGGCCTCCCATCCTCTGGCTTCCTGAGGGCAGGTGGGGCCTCAGCACTGACCAGCCCCAGGCACTTGCAGGGGGCCCTGCCCAGACCCTGCCCAGGCCCTGGGCTGCCAGCCTCCCCCATACCTGCTCTCACAGTGGCCAGCGGAGCCCTGGGCCAGCACCTGGTGCACCCCTCCTGTGCCCTCTGCACCCAGCCTGCCAGAGATGGCCCGCCCACCTGTGGTGGGGGACTGCCATGCCCCGCTCCCCTGCGCCCCCTCCATGCGGGTCTGGGGGCCGAGGGGCCAGGGCTGCCTGGTGGGCTCTGGCCCTGGTCCTCCTGCTGGGTGGACAGGCCCCTCTACCAGGTGGGGGCGACGCTCTCACCTAGAAAAGCCGAGTCTCAGGGTTTCCAGGACACTTACTGAGAAGCTGGCCTGTCACTGGTCCCACCCTACACTTCAACCCCTCAGATCTGGACTGTCAGGACTAGGGGGGGCCTCACTGTAGCCAGGACGCCCACCCAGTCTGTGTCTGCGGCCTCCTCTGCCTGCCCCACACTGGGTGCCCCCGCCTCATGTCTCCCCACCCTGCACCCCTACCCTTCACCCCTACCCACATGAGGCCAGCTCTGCTGCCCAGCCGTCCTGAGGCTCTGTGACCTGCTGACCCCTGAGGTCTGCCCTGCCCCTCTCCTGCTCCCCACTCACCACCTGGCCTCACCTACACATCGCCCAGTGCTGCACGGTAGTCAGGGGCCGAGACTGCGGAGGACCAGGGGCTGAGTAATAGTAACGCCCTCGCTGCTGTTGCCTGCTGTGGCCTGAGCCGGTGAGGGGCCAGCAACAACCCGGAGGGAACAGGCTGCCTCTCCAGGGGGCGACGCCCGCAAACAGCAGAGAGCCAGGATGGAGGGCGGGACTCCGAGCGGGAGGGTGCCAGCAGAGGCCTGGTGAGCTCTGGAGGAAGGGCGTGGGGGCTGGGAGGGCCCTTGGTGTGGGCCAGTTGCCCTGGGCGGGGCGGCTCTGGTGACCGCTTGGCACAGCCTGCAGGGGAGAGTGGTCACGTCCCTGGGCGAGCGACGCAGGGGCACAGCCCCTCTGGGTCCTCTCAGCCATCAGGCTGTGAGGCAGACCCCCGGCATGGCCGGCGGGAGGGGCTGCAGGGCACGGCTCCCCCACCCCCATGGTCTGAGAGGCGGCGTGGCATCTGGGGGCCCCGGGGCCAGCGGGAGGACCACTGTGGGGACGGGGAGCATTGGCCGGGGCCTGGGGACAGCTGAGGTGCTGGGTGGGTGCTGGGCTCTCGGCTGTGACGAGTGTGCCCCAGACGAAGGGGGCACTGCAGGGTATGGGGAGCTCTGCTCTGCCTGCAACTTCCCAGGTGGAAATTGTCCAAAAACGGCAGATTTTCACAAAATCCCTCTGGCACCAGTGTGGAGGGGCCGCGGGGAGTTGCGGGAGGAGCGGGGGTCGGCGAGCGGGAGGTGGCGCCATCTGTGTGTGAGCGTGGTGGTGCGTGTGCCGTGGGCGTGCTTTTGTGTGCTGTGTTGAATGTGTGTGTGTGAGCCATGCGTGACTGTGAGCATGTTATGTGCGTGTGAGTTACGTGTGGTCACGCGTGTGTGTTGTGCCTGTTCCCACACCTGTGAGGAGCTGTGGCCTCTGCCCCCAACACTTGGTGCCCCCCAGGAGGGTGTGGGAGGGATTGGGCGCCTGCTCCACTGCTGGGGACACCCCACACTGACGTCTCACCCCAGCTGCCCGCCGGGAGGTGGCCAGGGTGGCAGGCCCCCCACCCCCTCCCTCCTGCGTCTCCCAGCCCCTCACACCTGGCAGAGACCCATCGACAGCACTTGAGCCCCCAGCCCTGGCTTTGAAGGGAAGCAACCACCACGATTGGATGGTGGGGGGAGTTGCCTCTTCTAATGCTAATTTCAAACCCTCCGCTCCATGCTAAATGTCACTGCAGCGGGCGCCCCTGCAGAGGTGCCTCACGGACAAGCTGCAGTGGTGGGGGTGGGGGGTGCTGGACGGGGGCTGGGGGTCCTGGCGCAGTGGGGTCCCAACTCCTCTGAGTCCAGTGGTCAGAGCACCAGGCCCCACAGCCCTGGCGTGGGGCAGGGCCGCTGTCTCCCTGACACAGGCCGGCCAGCACCGAGCGCTGTTAAGTAAAGCCTATGCCCGTGGCGGTGCCTGCCTTCATCCCATGCTCACTGAGCGCTGCCTGTGTGCCGGACTGTTCTGGGGTGAGCCAAGCAGAGCGGACAGCCCCTGGGCTGCCAACAGCAGCCCCCCCCCCGCCATGCCCAGACCCACCAGGGCCTCCTCAAGCTCTGTTGGGGGTTCCGAGCCCAAGGACAGCAGGAGGTCGTCCCCACTCCCGAGCCCCCAGGTGACTTTCCTCCACCTCAGCCCACCTGTTGCCCTCCTGGGGCCCAGAGGGGACACCTCTGCATGGTGGGGATCTCAACAGTCCCTGTTGGGTGTGCCCTGCCCTCCTGAGGCAGACTAGGGACAGTGTGGGTTGGGGTCCCGCAGAGCGGGGCGGAGCTGCTGTCCCGACAGGGGGCCCAGGCCCCCCCCATCAGCCAGGTCCCTGTCAAGGCCGGTGAGGTGCAAGGTCAGTGGGTCACCTAGGCCATGGGTTCAGAGGTTTCTCAGAGCGGGAGCCTCAGCGACCCCCAGGAAATGCTGCCAGTGGTCCAGACTCAGCTGTGGGGTGGCTTTCTGATTCCCTGGAGGGTCGGTCTGCGGCTCTGCAGGGCCCCGGGGCAGCTGGCCCCGCCCCTGCTTACCTTGCAGGCCACACGGTGTGGCAGACATGGACTCAGTCAGGAGCGTGGCCAGCATGGCCTTCGGATGGCCGTCCGCAGGGCTGGGCTGGGCGTGTGTGGGAGGTCTCCCACTCAGACTGGTGACAGCCGTGGGGAACAGGTGCCCCAGGCCCCTTAGGCGTGCTGTGGCCACCGGCCGGGACTGCGTTCCGGGTCTGAGTCCCGCGGGAGCTGGGCTCCAGGAGGGCAGGCAGGCGCTGCCAGGCAGAGGAGATCGGAGGTTGCGGCTGGGTCCCCCTGGGAAGTGCAGTGGCCCCTCACTCCCCTCTCCCGTCCATTTCCTCCAAAACAACTTCCTGGGAAATGGACGGTGGCTGCTTCTGACAGCGGGATGACGGATGGTGGCACGGCGGCGCCCAGCAGCCCGGCATGTGGGGGCTGGGGAAGCAGGGTGGGGGGCTGCATCTGGGGGCTGGGGACAGAGGTGGAGCGGGGCCCACAGAACATCTGGGGGTCTGGGTGCTCGCACCGCCGTGGGCCGCACTGGGCAGCAGGATGCAAAGGGGGGTCCTCGGACCTGGGACCCGCCGCCCTGCCTGGTCTGGATGCTGCCCCCGCCCCCCGTCCAGCCAGAGATTCCAGCCCCTCCCATCACCTCTCTGCGCCTCAGTTTCCCCATCTGTGCGTGGGGCCGTGCTGCCCTGTCCTCGGGCCACTGAGCAGAGCCCAGCACCGGGGCCAGCCTGCGTGGGGCGGCTGCCCCCTCACGGCCCCCTTGGCCCAGGGGCGGCCACGGCGGACTTCCACCTTAAGGTGCGAGCCGCTGAGCCCCGCCCCGCCCCCACCACCCCGGTGACAAATACTAATGTCTAAATCAGCAGCCCGCCCGGCCGGCCGGCACCCGCTCGTGTTCTCTGCTGAAATGTCACCTGTTCCTATCTAGCGATTTGCATAATGCAAAGCTTCTCACTCGTAAAATACAGATTAAGAGGGGAAGCAGAGTCATTCTGGAACCAGGGAGCCATTTCAAGGGACGGGAGGGAGGCCTCGCACACTCTTAACTCTGTCCCTGCCGGTGGGTGGCCTCCTGCTCCTGGGGCCCTGCGAGGCACTGCCCCGGTGAGTCGGGGCCTGGACGTGGGCAGCGCGGCTGTGGCCGCTCCCCCTGTGGGCGGAGCGGAGGGCCTGCAGTGACCGGGCCTCTGTCCACACCGGCCCTGCCCCTGCTCCTGCCTCTGCCTGGGAAGTGGGGGCAGAGCGGCCAGGGTTACCGGCTCAGAGGGGCACCTCTCATTCCTGGGACAAATGCAGGTGCCACCCACCCCTGGCAGGTGCTGCCACCTAGGACACTGGCCTACACCCCACACTCGCCCCCCTCTCTGCAGGTAAGCCCCCCTCCTGCCCCAACCTGGGAACAGGGGGTCATTTTTCTGGATCTGCAGTCCTGTCCAGCTCTGGGGGACCCCAGCATGCCTCCACTGCACTTACCACTGACCAGCTGACGGACACGGGAGTGCAGCCCCGAGGCCAGGCCTGCCTCCCCTGTGCCTTCAAAGGCCCAGCTCTGCCTTCCCCACCGACCATCCCCCCAGAGGGGGCACGTCTGAGGCCCCCCTCCAGCCCTGCACAGGCCTATGGATTCCCTGAAGCCGGTCTCTGCCACCTCTGGGGACGCCGGGGTGTGGCCCCTCCATGACTGTCTGGCCAAGGGGTCCTTAGGGAGCCACAGCCAGACCGATTGCAGAGTGTGGGTCTGTGGCCAGCAGGCTGTATGGCCGGCCGTTCTTCAGTCTCCACACCAGGAGCCCTGGCCAGGGCTGGGGCCCCACCCACCCGCACGGAGGCGGCTGCCCCTCTTCCTGAAGCAGGCGGCCTCAGCTGGGGCACCCCACGTGGGTACATCCCCACCTGGCATCAACACAGCCCTTTCTGAGCCACTAGCAACAAGCCGATGGCTCCCAGAGGGGCAGGGACTTGGAGGGGCTCCGGTCCCTGAGCGGCCCTCCCTACCCAGGCCCACACAGCCAGAGAACAAAAGGGTGCCCGGCTTCCCTGCTGTGGAGTCCCGCTGGATTCAGGCTCAGGAGGCCCCCACCCCCAGCACCCTCAGTCTCTTGGGCAAGCCACCAGGCTTACAAATGGGGACAGAGTGGCCTCGGGGCTTGTGGGCCGGAGGACAGAGTCCAGGGCTCTGAAGCCCCTTGTCTGCAGGCTGGGGGGTCGCAGCAGGAGAAGGGGGTGGGCTGACTTGGCGGGCAGGGCCGGGCCTCGTGCTCCCCTCCCTCCCTCGCTCTCTCGCTCACTCTCACTCACTGGGTGTTCGGTGGGCGCCTCTTCCCTGTGGCTTGGGTGCCAGAGGGAGCAGGCAGCGACTGAGGCCCAGGCGCTCCCAGCTTCGGGCAGACGTGGGGCCCAGAGAGCTGCCAAGGGTGGCCCCACGTGGGGACTGGGAGGCCCAGGCAGGGCTCGGCCCCAGGGACCTGGGGAGGGACAGGGGCTGTGGGGGGTTGGGCTGCGGGGGGGAGGGTCCTATCTGCAGCCGGCCAGGCAGTAAGGGGCTGAGGGGGGTCAAGGGGTGGGTGGTCGAGGGCTCTGCAGGCCCCCATGTCCTGCCCGCCCCT
This sequence comes from Tonatia bakeri, assembly GCA_004024845.1. Lineage (NCBI taxonomy): Eukaryota > Metazoa > Chordata > Mammalia > Chiroptera > Phyllostomidae > Tonatia > Tonatia bakeri. Next base: position 4,690 of record PVIA01014800.1, on the reverse strand, counting down.
GACCCACAGGCTCCCCCCACTTCCGCCGGCTGCCCTCCCCACCCCCCACCCCCCCGAAGAGATGGCCGGTGCTCCTCCAAGTTCAGACTGGCCTCGTCCTGCCCGCCTCTCCACACCCCCACCCGGACCCTTCCAGTTGCCCCAGACTTCCCCAGCGTGTCTGGTCACCGTCGGCTACCCTGTCACCACATCCCACGGGACCTGGCCTGAAGTTACACCCTCACACGGGGTCATTTTGGGGTCACCTGGCCCTTGGACCTCTCCCTCCTCCTGCGAAAGCCCTGCCTCTCCCCACTCCTACCCTCTCCTCCCTCCACTCCCATGTCACCTCTCAGTGCCCCAGCCCCAGCCCTGGGCCCCAGGTCTTGTCCCACACCTGTGGGCTCCACTCTGTCACCTCCCACTGTCACTGAGCCCAAAGCCACGTCACCTCTGTCCTGGATCGTGCCCCTCCTCTGTTCAGAACCCTACTGGCCCCCTGCACCCCTGAGCCGGGCAGGGACCGCCCTGCTTGTGGCTGTGCCGTGCCCCGTCCCGGCCTCGCGCCCATGCAGTCCCCGTCACCTCCCACAGGTGCTGCATCTGGGTTTCTCCACTGGCCAGGCTGCTCGCTGCCCCAGCTGGGGCGGGACCCGGCCCCTGCGGAGCCCTCACGGTCCTGTCCTGGGATCTGGGGGCCTCCACGTGGCTGAGGGCCTTGGGGACCGTTGCTCCCGAGGCAGCTCAGTCAAATCTGGAGTTGTCTCCAGGGACTCCAACTCAACTCGCCCCAGGGCAGGGCAGGGCAGGGCGAGGTGGCCGAGGCTTGTTGAGTCTGCAGCAGGCCGGCCACACCGTGTGGTGTGGTGGCACCCGCCTGCCTGCAGGGGGAGACGTGGGGCAGCCTGCGGAGCAGCCCGGAGGAGGCCGAGACCAGGTGGGCCAGCGGGTCAGGGATTCCGGAGCCGCAGATAAAGCCCGTGAAGGGCCGCTCAGGGTGAGAGGAGCAGGGCTGGATAGGGCAGATCTCTGGGACACCCACAGCGGGGCCGGGGGCTGCTGCCACCCCCTCCTGTGGGGCCCCACCCATGCCCTGGGATCCCCCACACCCCTCCTCTCCCAGTGCCCCCTTCCTGCTGCACACTGCGCCCACACTTCTCCTGGGTGTGGCCTGGCTCTGTCCCTGGACAGGGTGCAGGCACACTGAGGTGACCCACCTGCTGCCCAAGCTAGGCCCAGGGCCTTCTCGGACTTTCCGGCTTTTGTGGACGGAAGGGGCAGATGGGAACCCAGGCTCTGCCTAAAGCTGGGGGTGCAGGGCAGGAGGCAGAGTGAGGGGCCGTCTGGGGGCCGTCCCCGGTGGGACGACAGCAGGGCCGTGGTCCAGGCCCCGGCCCCGGTGGGGCTGGGGTCCCAGGCAAGCTGGATGGAGGCCCCACGTGGGGAGGGGGGCCCATGCCCTGTGCCTCCGTTTCCCAAGAGCACCCTGAGGTGAAGGGCCCGTCTGCTCGCCCCCCCAGAGGGTGTCTGGCTGGGGAGGGGCTCGGACTCTTCTGGGTCTGGAACCCAGTCCCCTTGTGCCTCTCGGGCAGCCAGCGCTCAGCTTGGAGGTGGGGTGGGGGCCCGGGCTCACGCAGCACCCACGGTGCGTTCAAGGGCACCGGGGGCCCCAGCTCGGCAGCCCCTGCCTGGCCCTGGGGTGGCTTCTTGTGTGAACCTGCCAGCAGGGGCAGGGAGACTGCGGTCCTGCGTCCGTCTGCCTGTCCGCCCCCCTCTTTGTCCAGCTCTCTGTCTGGGACCTCCTCGACGTCCAGCTTCTGCGGGACGCAGCCGCCTCACACGTCTGCCCACTCGGGGAGTCTCCTGGGCTGCTGTGCCTCTCCCCCTGCCCAACGGTGTCACCTGATGCCTCCCTCTCCACAGAGGACACACCTCCACGTGTCCAGCAACAGCTCTGCCACCAACACTCTCCTTCCCAGCAGCCCTTGGTCCAGCTTCCAGAACCTTCTGCTCCCGTGTTGCTTCCCGACTCCCCGGGCTGAGCCAGACCCCAGCCTGGGCCTGGCAGCCGGAGCCCCACGGGGTCTGGGAAGACAGGAGCCTCTGAGCACCGGCCTGTGGGCGCTATTTAGAGGGGGCGGGGCCGGGCAGAAGGCGTCCTGGGATTTTCCGTGCAGAAGGATCTGGTCTCATCCCCGCCGCGTCATCCATCCCTGCTAATTACGCCACCGGCCGGCCCAGCGCTGGCCCTGTCCTCATTGTCTTGTGGGGCCGCCCCCTCGGCCGAGGGAAGGGCCGGGGTCTCCCTATCGGGCCGGAGCAGCAGCCCAGCGTTGTGGGGGCCCCGTGATAGATGAAGCATGGAAATTAGTTCCAGAGTTTAACTGATAAGCGCAGAGCTCGGCTACACTGGGTTATGGCAGCCCTAATTGATGAGCTCATTAAGTCCATTATTAGAGAAATTGATTTCAAATAGGCACTTAGAGCGGCTGCAGGAGGCAGGTGGGGCGGGAGCGGACGGCAGGGGAAGTCGCGAAAATACATAATGAGGCAAGTAATTTTATAGGTTTGTTTAATGAAAAGCCCCGGCAGCGTGGTCGGGCCGCGTGTGTTTTAAACACTCGTTTTATGTACTAATACAGATGCCGGCGGCCGGGTCCTCCTGGCCGGCCCACGCCCTCCGAGCCGCCCCTAATTAATTAATTAACCCAGCCAGGCGATCAATGAGGTAGTCACACAGAGTTGACACCGGAGGCCGCCCAGCTCGCCAGGAGGGGGCCGGGGCAGGTGCTTTGGCCAGCCCGGCCCCCAGTGCCGCCCAGCCAGAGCCCTGCCCCGGGGGCAGACTCTGGGGGTTGGTGGCCTAGAGCTGCCGCCTCAGGGACCTGGGCCGGGGCAGGGGCGGGGCTGGCTTGGGGAGCTGCCTGCAGGCCTGGGAGCGTCCTGTGAGCCTTCCTGCCTCTGACCCCCTGGCCCAGTCCACCGGCAGGGCCGCCCAGGTTGCCCTAAGCTGCCTTGACCCACCCTCTGGTCCAGACCCTCAGGGTTCTGGTGGCTCTGCCAGGGTGGCCCTTGGGACCCTGACCCCAGCCTCCACCCACTGTCCTCAGACCCAATGTGCCCAAGTGGAGGCAGACACACGGACACCTGTGAACACACAGACACCTGTGGACTCACAGGCTGGGCAGCACCACGACGTCACATGGAGTCCCACACGAATACATGCGTGGATGCACAGACAGGCACACGCAAGGACACACCCTCAGAGCAATGGACGTGGAAACACGTGAAGTTCACAGAGGCACCTGCAAATGTGCCTGGACACGCGGTCCACACTCGGACAGGAGTTCGCATGGGACCACCTTTCCTGCCTTTCTGGGCACACTCGAGCTGCTCTCCCCACAGCCCCCACCACCTGTGGCCTTCTCCCAGCCTTTCGTCTGTCCCCTGCCAGGCTCGGAGCACCCAATTCACCCTGGGCCTCTTGCCGCCCCACCCCACCCGTTGCTTCCCCAGCGCCACCCCCGGGCCCCTCCCCAGCCCAGTCTAGCCTCCAGCCTGGCAAAATCAGCTGGGATCTCCCTGAGGCCCCCTCCGCCATGCCTCCGGGAGGGCGCCCGGTGTCAGGGAGCACCCTGCGGGGAGCAGAGTCCTCGGGGGCCCTGTCTGTGCCAGGCCCCCAGGAGGCTCTCGTGGAGCTCCAGGAGGGTCGGGAAGTCTCAGGTACTCCGTTCACACGTGGGCCAGGAAACCCCACCTGTAGTGACAGAGCAAGGCAGGGTCTTGTTTGTGCCCGGCAGGGTCGTGGAGCCGGCGACGGACGCGCAGGGGCGGGAGGTTCTGGCGTGGTGAGCAGGACAGTGATCCGTGACGCTGAAAGTGGAGAATTCGAGAGAGCAGCGTTGACGCGTTCAGAGAGAGGGGGTGATTCGGAGACGTGGGCGTGCAGGTGTCAGGGGACCGGAGGGGTCAGATAGGAGGAAGCCTCTGGATCGGGGCTGGGGAAGGACGGCCAGTCCCAGGCCGCCTGGTGGGAACCCCGCCCCAGAGGACGCTCTGTCCTGCAGGCCACACGGGCCTCTCACAGCCAGAACCCAGGAGACCAGTGGCTGAGGAGCCTGGGAACACATGGTGGGGACACGTGGCCAATGGGCACCAGCTCCCCGTGGGCAGGAGACGCCCAGCTCTGCCAGCGAATTCCTCTCCGGTTGGGACACCACCTAAATATTCTGCGACCCGAACTACCTGCCACATCCTCAGGAACGAGTGAACAGCGGTGGGGAGGGCGGCACAGACGTGCAGGCTGGTCCTGGGCTGCGCGTGGCGGCCGGGACATCGACTGATCGATCTGCTGCCCTCGTCGGCTGTCTACCTCGCCCTCGGGCAGCACCCAGGGGTGGACGCCCCTCTACTCATCCCCAGGGATGTGCTGGCACATCAGCCACCACGGGGTCCACGCGGACCCTCGTGCCACTCCCAGCTGCTCTGGAGGGAAGATTCAACCCAGACTTCCTGGCTGGTGTGACCGCCTGGCCCGTGTCCTGTCCCCCGTGTGTGACCCCTTAGGATCCACGTCCATGCCTCTCCCCCTCGCTGGCCTGCCTGGTCCCTGGGCTCTGGCTGCTCTCAGAGAGCTGGGTGGGGCCGGCTCCTGTTTCAGGGGGAGGTCAGGAGCCAGGAGGATGGCATGGGGGTGTCAGCACCAAGCAGC
>PVIA01014799.1:0-25422 GCA_004024845.1 Tonatia bakeri | reverse complement strand
CTGGGTCCCTGGGTTGCGCGGTCTGTGTCGCTGCCTGTTTTCGCTTAGTTTGTCTGCATGCGAATGTGTGGCTGCGACCAGCCAGCTGCCTTGCACGCCTCACTGGGTCTGCTTGTTGCCTCCCGCGCCCAGTGTCTGCCACCGGGTCCATCAGCTGCCCCTGTGCTTCTGGGGTCCGCCAACTGCTGTCTACACCCTGTGCACCCACATCTGCCAGTCACTGCTTTTTCCTGCCGGGACCCCTTGACCCCTCTCTGTAGGCCTCCAACTCTGCTCCTCCTTACCGGTCTGGATGTACAGTAGTCAGACTTCCATTCAGTTCATTTCTCTCTGTTCTGGTTGTTTTTTGTTTCTCAATTTTTGCTGTACTTAGTTTTGGTTGTATGAGGAGGCACAGTGCGACTACCTATGCCTCCATCTTAGCTGGAAATCTGTTTGTGGGTGTTTTAAGGAACTTTGGGATCTTTATGAAGACATTAAGTCATTAAGTCTGTATAACTTTTGAATAATTCCTTACCTTTTCACCAATCTCTGACATTGAAAGCTATAATTCCCTGGTGGTGGGCAAGGAGAACCTAGTACAGGGGGACTCTGGGAGAAGGGGCAGGTCCATTCAGTAATAGTATTTTGTCCCCCACCCCCATGGGTCTGTTTGGTAACAGGAGGTGAAGCACAAGAGGATTTTTAGGGCAGTGAAACTACTCTGTGTGCTACTATAATGGCAGTTACATGTCATTAAAAGTTTGTCCAAACCATAGGCTACATAAGACCAAAAGTGAACCATAAGTAAACTATGGACTTTGGGGTGATAATGATGTATCAATGTACGTTCATCAGTTATAACAAATGTGCCACTCTGGTGTGGAATGGTAATAATGAGAGACGTTCTGTGTGAGTGAAGGCAGGAGTTAATGGGAAATCTCTGTACCTTCTGCTCAATTTGACTGAGAACCTAAAACTGCTCTAAAAAATAGTCTATTTTTAAAAAATTTAGGCTCACTTAATAAACCACTTTTGGAAAAAAATCAATGGAAAAGTAATAGATTATCAACAAATATCATTGTGAAAATTGGCTAGTTACAAGTAGATAAATTTAAGCATTCTCCACAAACTGTATATCAAAATAAATTCCAGCTGGATTGAAGACCTAAATATGAATGAGAAGAAGAAAGAAGGGAGGAAGGAGGAGTGGGGAGGAGGAGGAGGAAAGAGAGGAAGGGGAGGAGAAAGAAGAAGGAAGGAGGAGAAGGAAGTAGAAAGAGAGCCCTCATTGCTGTGGCTCTGTGAACTGAGCACCAGCCTGGAAACAAAGGGTCACTGGTTTGATTCCCAGTCAGGGCACATGCCTGGGTTGTGCCCTGACCAGATCCCTGTAGGGGGTGCTCCAGAGGCAACCACACATTGATGTTTCCCTCCCTCTGTTTTTCCCTCCTTTCCCTTCTCTTAAAATAAGTAAATAAAATCTTTTTTTAAAAAGTCAAAAGACAAACTATGAAAAAATATTTTTAACTCACAAAAGACTAATTTTCTTTTTTTATTAAATTTATTAGAGTAACATTGGTTGATACATTATATAAGTTTCAAGAGTATAATTCTATCATACATCATCTGTATATTACACTGTGTGTTTGCTATGAGTTTTCTTAATAAATACATAGCTCCTACAAATCCACAGGATAAGACTAAAAATCTGAGAAAAATGGGAAATGGGAAAAAATAGTAAAAGTTCGCAGAAAAATAATTTAATGACTCTTATAAACATCTATAATGGTAAGAGAAATGTGTCTTTTCACCTATATTATTGATGATAGTTTAAAGTTTAGTAACACCCTATACTGGCAATGGTATAAAGAATTAGATACTCTTACATGTTAGTGAGGGTGTAAACAGGCATAACTTCCTGGAAGGCAATTTAGTAACAGCTATCAAAATTCAAAAGCACAACCCTGATCAGTGTGGCTCAGTTGGTTGGGCGTCCTCCCACGAGCAAAGGGTTGCCAGTTCAATTCCCAGTCAGGGCACATGCTTGAGTTGCCAGCCAGGTGCATGCAAGAGAGGCAACTGATGAATGGTTCTTTCACAGGTTAATGTTCTCTCCCCTTCTTTCTTCCTCCCTACCCCTCTATCTAAATCTAAATAAATAAAATCTTTTTAAAAAATACTGAAAAGCACATACCCTTGAGAAAACTGAGGTGAACCTAAGAATGGCACAGATTTGGTGGTTGGAAAGGTTATAGTGGATGGTTGTTGTATTTTGACCAAGGTTATGAAGTACCTGGTGTGCAGGAAGTAGCTGCAACACTGGTAGAGTGGGAAACTTCATAGATACCAACCTTCTAAGAACTGCCTAAGCCACCTGAAAGCCCCAAATTATTCTGCTTTTGAAACAGACATAATGAGAGATGAATTTGAAAGACTAGCTGCTTGACAACTGATTTAATTGTTCAGTATAAAACAATATGAACTTCCAGCCCCTTCCTCAGGTCAGAAAAATGACATCATTGCATGGCAAGAATGTGTAAACATTTCTATGGCCTAGCTATAGCATCAGACGGTTCCAAATGAGAATCTGGAACTAAAGTCACAGCATGGATGCAATGCCTGGAAAACATATAATGAAAATCTATTTCATATAATTGAACATTCACAGAAGAATTCCAGAAGTTAAGGAAACACATTCAAGATTTAAAATGGCAGTGAAAGCACATGCAACTCACAGTGGATCTGAATTAAGAGAAAGGAAGTCAAATTGCATAGCCCTGATCAGTAAGAATTTGTAACACTGAAAGGACTATTGTGCAATTAGAAAATTAAGTCTTTCAAATAAAGCAACAATATGCAGAGGCCAACTAAGAAAACATTCAACAAGACTTCTGAAAAGATAAATTAATTTAGTGGGTAGAAAGGAAGGCAAATTGGGTTCTTACAGAGGATCAGGCACCTGGACTATGAAGGACAATAGCATCTTATAGAAATCATCAGTGGTAAGTGCTCAGAAACCATAGAAGTGGACTGTTATTCCTAGTTGTACATTAGCAAAATAAAAAAATTCAACTTGGTGGTAAGAAAGAAAAGAAAAAAAGATATATCCTTTAGCCTAAGGATTCTACTTCTAGGAATACAGTAAAAGGCAAAATGACCTACATACAAGGTTATTCACTGTAGCACTTTTACCAGCAGCAAATGACTGAAAGCAATCTAAATGTCCACTACCAGGAGACTGGTTAAATGATGCATGATATATACATACAATGGAACATTACAAAATAACAGCTGTAAAAAACAATGAAGCTCTTTTGGTAATTATTTTAAATGAATTATAGGATATATCAAGTGAAAAAAAGCAAGGTGTAGAATATAGTGCGTTCTTATTTGTGTTAAAAATCAGAAGGTGTAGCAAAGAAAATTATTTGTATTTGTTTTTATAAGCATAAAAACTCTCTGGACATTAACTGGTAAACAGTAGTGGGATCAGAAGGAAATGAGATATTTCACTGTATATGGTTTCACACTTTTTTGGTTTTTTTAACCATATAAATATAGTGTCCACTTAAAAAATTAAATATTTTAAAGCAAGTTATGGAGTGATACATACAGTACAATCTTAATATTTTAAAAAGCACATAAGGGCACAGAAAAAAATAAGAAAATCTACCAAAATATTAAAGAGTGATTGTTATTGCTATGAAAAGACTAAAAGATAGCCCAGATGAAAGGCTGTCAAGGAAAAATGAGATCGCTCTAAGAATATAATCATGACGTTATAGCTTTTCTAAGACCCTGATTTAAAAAAAAATATATGATACACATTCCATAACACATCCTTATGAAAGCACAGAAGAAATGACATGCATAAATCATTTTACCCCTTCCCCCTCTAGTAGGACACAACACCCAGAATAGTTTCTGGATGACACAGCAGGCAGACTTTTGAAAGCCTTAATCTTTAGGGAGGAAATGAAAAGGAAAAACAAGTCCTTGACACAGACTTCAATTTTTAGGTCTTTACAAGGCAGAACAGAGCAGTGGTGAAATTACTATGAATTCTTTGCTTTTGATTCTTCACACTAAGGCTTATAGTTGCTGTGTGTGTGTGTATGACAGATTGGGCTGGTTCGCCCTGCTTTCACTATTAACACAACTGCTATATTACAGGTGGTCACATACTTTAATATTTTTTATTGTGATAACTAGGTGCCTTCACAGAGATCAATACTTTTAACAACTATAACAAGATATGTTAATATTGTTTTCCATTTACCAAGCGTCTTTCATTTAAGAATTTCATTGACTTTATTATTTCATTATGACACATTTTCTCTTTCTGGCACAGATGGTAAAACTGTCCTGTAATATGATTAAATGATTACTCTAGATGACATTGTAAGCTTAGTAACAGAACTAGAAGGCAGGGCCACTAATCTGGTAGTTATTTTGGTCATTAGTCTGGGAAACTTGTATTGAGTTTTTGTAAAACATGTAGGCACGATTCCCTAGTTTCCAACTTGGAAGACTGAGTAGCTGGCAATGCCACAAATTAGTATTAAAAATATCAGGAGAAATGGCACTCTCATGGGAGAAAATTATTTTATTTTGGGTCATGTATTTGATCTGTAGAATAGAGAGCCAGCTAACATATATCAGGCAGCTAGTCTTGTGGATCTGGAGTTCAGCAGAGGTGTCTGAGCCTGGGGTTATTACTGTATAGATGATAAATGAAATGATGCAGGTGGATAACATTATTTCAGGAAAATGGACAAAGTAAGAGATAAGGACATAGGACAGAATCCCATTAAAAACTAAAATCCAAGAGGAAGAGATTCCAGGGAAAGAAACTAAGAAGAAGTGGTCACAGAGGTAAGAAAAGGTCTCCATGTCATATAATAATAATGCCATAAAAGTCGAGGTCTGCTGGTGATCAACAGTGAAGAATATAAGGCAGTGTTCAAAGGAGAAATGTTAATTGGATTTGGTAACATGTCATTATTACTTAAACTTTAGCACCAGTGGTAAGGGAACAAACCAAATTACACTGGGTAAACTTAATCTGTTTTAAAATTCCGATGTTCATAATTATTTTTTATAAGAGTACATGTAACTTGAAACTTTAAAGACAAAGGAACATTTATTAATTACTTCCCACATGCTATGAACTTCAATAGGCAAATTTGTATGCTTTTTCACTTAATCTTTCCATCAAGCACTATGATATAAATAACATTATCCTCATTTTTACAGATGACAAAAGCAAGGCTCAAAAAGTAGTATAACCTGGCAGTTAAGACTGATAATTTGTTTTTTAAATATATTTTATTGATTATGCTAATACAGTTGTCCTATTTCCCCCCCTTTATTTCCCTCCACCCTGCACACCCCCTCCCACCCGCATTCTCCCCTTTAGTTCATGTCCACGGGTCATACATATAAGTTCCTTGGCTTCTATATTTCCTATACTAGTCTTAACCTCCCTGTCTATTTTCTACCTACCATTTACGCTACTTATTCCCTGTACCTTTTCTTCCTCTATCCCCCTCTATCCCTCTCCCACTTCCCCAATGATAACCCTCCATGTGATCTCCATTTCTGTGGTTCTGTTACTGTTCTAGTTGTCTTCTAAGTTTGTTTTTGTTACCTTTTTTTTTAGGTTCAGTTGTTGATACTTGTGAGTTTGTTGTCATTTTACTGTTCATATTTTTTATCTTCTTTTTCTTAGATAAGCCCCTTTAACATTTCATGTAATACTGTCTTGGTGATGATGAACTGTAACTTGACCTTATCTGGGAAGCACTTTATCTGCCCTTCCATTCTAAATGAAAGCTTTGCTGGATAAACTAATCTTGGACGTTGACTAATCTTTTCATGACTTGGAATACTTCTTTCCAGTCCCTTCTTGCCTGTAAGATTTCTTTTGAGAAATCAACTGATAGTCTTATGGAAACTGCTTTGTAGGTAACTGTCTCCTTCTCTCTTGATGCTTTTAAGATTCTCTCTTTATCTTTAATCTTGGGTAATATAATTATGATGTGCCTTGGTGTGTGCTTCCTTGGGTCCAACTTCTTTGGGACTTTCTGAGCTTCCTGGACTTCCTGAAAGTCTATTTCCTTTGCCAGACTGGGGAAGTTCTCCTTCATTATATTTCCAAGTAAGTTTTCAATTCTTGCTCTTCCTCTTATCCCTCTGGCACCCTTATGATTTGGATGTTGGAACATTTAAAGTTGTCCTGGAGGTTCCTCAGCTTCTCCTCAGTTTTTTGAATTATTATTTCTTCATTCAGTCCTGGTTGCATGTTTCTTCCTTCTGCTTCAAACCATTGATTGCATCCCAGTTGCCTTCCTGTCACTGTTGGTTCCCTGTACATTTTCCTTTATTTCACTTTTTATAGCGTTCACTTTTTCCTCTATTTTGCAACCATACTCAACCAGTTCTGTGAGCTTCCTGATTACCAGTGTTTTGAACTGTGCATCTGGTAGGTTGGCGATCTCTTTGTCACTTAGCTATATTTTTTCTGGAGCTTTGATCTGTTCCTTCATTTGGGCCAGTTTTCTTTCTTTCTTTTTTTTCTTTTGGTTTCAGCGTGTCTGTGAAGTAGTGAGGGGTGGAGCCTTATGTGTTTACAAGGATGGGGCAACCCATGTGGCTGCCCTGTGATGCTGTATGTGGGGGAGGGGTTTGAGAGGGAACAGTGCTGCTTGCTCTGCTCTGGGCTGGCTTTCAGTCACTACCCACAAGCAAATCGGGCCCTTTGGTGTTGACTCTCCTGTGGGTGGGTTTGTGTAAGTTCTAGGACCCTGTGGGTCTCTCCAAAGAACTCTACTGTGAGTCTGGGAGTTTCTCCTGACACCACAACCCTCACAGGTTTTTCAATCAGAGGTTTTGAGGGTTTATTTTCCTGCACTGTGACCCTGGGTTTCGAGGTCTGTCTTGCTCCCCAGTTGTTCCTCCCGGTTATCTGCATGTGAATGTGGGACTGCCTGGTCCACAATCCACTGCCTTGCCGGGTCCACCAGCCGCCACCTTGCTGTGAGTCCTCTCTGCCTGGCTGCCCATCTCCGCCCCTCCTACTGGTCTGGATGGATGTTTCTTCTTTATCTCCTTGGTTATCGGACTTCCATACAGTTCAATTTTCTGTCAGTTCTGGTTGTTTTTTGTTTTTAAATTTGTTGTTGTTCTTCTTTTGGTTGTGTGAGGAGGCACAGTGTGTCTACCTACACCTCTGTCCTGATAGTTTGTTTTCTAAAGCTTTGTATGTATTATCTCATTTAATTCTTACAACAATCCTATGAGATAGGTACCAGTATTATTTCCTCATTTCACAAATGAGGAAACAGAAACACAATGAGTTAAATAACTTACCCAGTACCACAGGGTGGTGAAGCTGAGATTAAAATATGAGCAGTCTGACTCAAATGTCTATAATTATAACTACTATGTGATTTCCCCCCCACCCCCCAAGGACCTGAGCAATGAGTCTGGAGCTAAATCCAGGTTATGTCTGATTCTAAATACTTGTGTTAGTCTGCTACACAATATTGCCTTCAAATTCCTAGAATAGTGTTTTAATAATGATGACCACTAAGAACAATTCTTTAGAGGATAAAAAATTTCCCCTACTTTCAAAACTCATTAAAAGAGAAGGCCTTACCTTTAGAATTTAATCTGAACAAAGAAAATCTAACCTAAGCAAAGTTTCTCACTAAATTCTAAAAATATCCAATAGTAACACTGGTTTAAAGATACTGCTTAAAAGTAATACACACATTTTTAGAAAGGAAGGTAGCACAGTAAATCCTATCAACTGCAAATACCTTAATATAAATTCATTGATTATATCTTTTCCATTATGACTGCTAATTAGGAATAAATTGTGATTAAAAAAAAAAAGCCTGGCTCAGGGAAAAGAGTTTTATGAAAAAATACTAGGTTCTGACATGGAAAGAACATGAGTGTTTAGGAACACACAATTATGAACATATTTGTGAGGTTTGATTTTTAACAAGTAATAGGATACCAGACCCAATGACTCACTTAACGATTTTATTCAGACCTAATCTTATTTAAAAAACTGCAAATGGACTAACTGCCAAAGGTAAATCAGAAACCACTCAATATTATTAGCTTCAACTCATTTTCTTATTTTAATTAGTTTTTTAAGTATATTGTATTGATTATGCTATTACAATTGTTCCGATTCTTTTGTCCCCTTTATTCCCCCTCCACGGTGCACCTCCTACCATCCAACATTCCCTCCACCCCCCTTAGTTCATGTCCACGGGTTGTACATATAAATTCTTTGGCTTCTCTATTTCCTATACTATTCTTAATCTCCCCCTGTCTGTTTTATGCCTACCATTATGCTTCTTATGCCCAGTACCTTTCTCTTCTATTCTCCCCCATCCGCTTCCCACTGATAAGCCTCCTTGTGATCTCCATTTCTGTGGTTCTGTTCCTGTTCTAGTTGTTTGCTTAGTTTTTGTTTTTTAGGTTCAGTTGTTGATAGTTTTGAGTTTGTTGTTATTTTATTGTTCACACTTTTTGATCTTCTATTTCTTAGATAAGTCCCTTTAACATTTTATACAATAAGGGCTTGGTGATGATGAACTCCTTTAACTTGACCTTATCTGGGAAGCACTTTATCTGCCCTTCCATTCTAAATTATAGCTTTGCTGGATAGAGTAATCTGGGATGTAGGTCCTTGCCTTTCATGACTTGGAATACTTCTTTCCAGCCCCTTCTTGCCTGCAAGATCTCTTTTGAGAAATCAGCTGACAGTCTGATGGGAACTCCTTTGTAGGTAACTATCTCTTTGGCTCTTGCTGTTTTTAAGATTCTCTCCTTATCTTTAACCTTGGGTAACTTAGTTATGATGTGCCTTGGTGTGTTCCTCCTTGGGTCCAATTTCATTGGGACTCTCTGAGGTTCCTGGATTTCCTGGAAGTCTATTTCCTTTGCCAGATTGGGAAAGTTTTCCTTCATTATTTGTTCAAATAAATTTTCAATTTCTTGCTCTTCCTCTTCACCTTCCAGCATCCCCATGATTCAGCTGTTGGAATGTTTAAGTTATCCCAGAGGTTCCTAAGTCTCTCCTCATTTATTTGCATTCTTATTTCTTCATTCTGTTCCAGTCAGATGCTTATTTCTTCCTTTTGTTCCAAGTGGTTGATTTAAGTCCCAGTTTCCTTCTCTTCTCTATTGGTTCCCTGTTATTTTGTTTTATTTCACTTTTTATAGCCTTCATTTCTTCCTTCATGTTGTGACCAAGATCAATCACTTCTGTGAGCATCCTGATTACCAGTGTTTTGGAACTCTGCATCAGATAGGTTGTCTATCTCCTGGTCACTTAGTTATTTTTCTGGAGCTTTGATCTATTCTTTCATTTGGGCCCTATTTCTTTGTCTTGGTACACCTGCTATATTGTAAGAGGCAGAGCCTTAGGTATTCACCAGGGCAGGGCTACCCTCTTTGCTGTGTTGTGGCACTGTCCATTGGGGAGCAGCCTGAGAGGGAACAATGCCGCTCAGCTCTAGCCCCATTTTCCAATCAACTCTCCTGTGAGACTAGGAGTTTCTCCTGCCTTAGCAACTCCCACAGGATTCTACATCCAGATGTTTTGAGTGTTTAGTCTCCTGGTCAGCCAGCCTCCACTTTGCCTGCATGGTCTGCTGCCTTGCCACAGGTCCTCTCCGCTCGTCTTCCCTTTCCACCCCTCCTACAGTTCTGGATGAATGTTTCTTTAATTCCTTGGTTGTCAGAGTTCACACAGTTCTACTTTCTGGCAGTTCTGGTTGTTTATTATTTTTAAATTGGTTGTTATCCTTCTTTTTGGTTGTTCCAGGAAGTGAAACGTTTCCACCTATGCCTCCATCTTGATCGGAACTCCCTCAACTCACTGTCAATACTCAAAGCTTATTAGTGTTTGAGGATGTTAAGGGCAAAAAAAACTCAGCATCAATAAAGTTTATATTTTAAAAAGTAAGCTATAACTACAACTACTATTCATAAGCATGAACCAGCTGTCTATGAAATAATGCTCACAGGATATTCTAAAAATAACAATATTCTGTCAGTGTTTCTCAGATGTGTCCTAGGATGATTGTAAGAGGAAAATCCCAATGACTGATCATCACTGTCCTTATCCTCTACCTTGTCGTCATCATCTTATTGTACAGTACTTCCTTCAAGGGCTCACAGACTAGTGGCCATCATCTTCTCCCTCCCAGCAACTTAATGCAACTGTTCCTTTCTAACAACTGTTTCACCCAATCTGGCAAAAAAGAAGTTCTACATACCTGGTCATGGATGAGCCCATGATAGAGGATGTTCTGCATGTCCCTGCAAAGCCGTTCCAGGCCACCATACTTGGACCAGACATTGGGGTTGTTGGCTGACACTAAACCCTCGACAGTAGTCTTCAAATTACCCAGCAACTGCCAGTGCTCCCTCCTGCAAGAGGATCAGTTACACCAATGGTTAGTTAACTTATTGTACCTAACCCTCATGATGTCATAGAAAGATTAAGGCAAGAATCCTTCTGGCCCACATCCTAACGCTCTCTCCTCTACTAATTTTTTACTTGGTCATAAGACCCAATTCTGAGAGGATTGAAGCTGTAAAGAACACCAAGATTAAAAAAAAAAAACACCCTTATATTTACATGGTATATTATGCTTTGCCAGATCATCTTGGTCTACTATTATCCAATCCTAACAAAAGTAGCGAATAACCCTGTGTTTTTAGGAGTATGTCCCAGCAAGATCCTTTCCTGGACAATGACTTTACATGGACAATACACAAAAAAATGAGGACATTTGCTCAAAACCAGAAATCTTTGCCAAATAAAAAAGCCCAAAACAACTATTTATTCACTATACTTCCAGCACTAAGTACACATACCTATCCATGTATATTATGAATAAGAATATAAACTGTCCATGATTTTTCCCCCGTGATTTTTTAAGCTAAAATTGAGACAAAAATGTCTTAGGTTTGCACTGAGCCACTTTGGGCATGCCACCAAATCAGTCAACTATTCACTTATTCTCCTAGTGAAAAAGTTTACAAATTGCTACCCTAGATGACCTTTAAGGTTTTTCTAAGTCTCCAGGATTTTCTCACCACAGCTTCCAACCCAATAAAAACTCAAAACCAACTTCAACTGAATGAAAAAACAAAAGTTGCAATGTCAAATTCCCCCTTTTGGGTCCCCAGCTGTTATTCTGGACACTTTACCTTGCCCCTTAATTTCTCTTCAGAATACTACTCTTTCCTCTTTTCAAGAACAGTAATGAGAATGGTAATCATTTCTTCAAAGAACTTTCACCATAACTATTTTACATCATTTAAATTCCTATAGGTTTGGAAGGGTCCTGAATTGGAATCCTTTCTATCTGTACTTAAAATTAACCTCTCCTACACATTTTTGTACATTTCTGAGCCATTTTAAAAAGGGGATGAGTACAGTAAAGGCAGACAAATAAAATAAAATGAATTGAGCTAGGTCTGGTATAGGAATACCATCTAAAAAGAGAAATCTACATGCATCTCACTCTGGTCTTCTGCTCTGAAAGCCTTGAGATCAAAAAGTTATTCAAACTGGGAGACACCAGGCTTTCTGAACCTGACACCATTAAACATTTCAGCCACTAGCCCTGGCTGGTGTGGCTCAGTCAGTGGACTGAGCACCAGCGTGTGAATCAAACGGTCACTGGTTGGATTCCCAGTCGGGGCACATGTCTGGGTTGCAGGCCAGGTCCCCAGTTGGGGGCACGCAAGAGGTAAGCACACACTAATGTTTCTCACCCTCTCTTTCTCCTTCCCTCCCCCTCTGTCTAAAAATAAATTAATTAATTAAAATAAATGAAAAGTAATATTGTATCTTTAAAAAGAAAACAAAAACATTTCAGCCACTAGAGAGAGTCTTGTTCTATTTTATTCCTCCCCCCCACCAATTTTACTGAGATGTAATTGACATATATAGCATTGTATTAGTTTCAGGTATACAACATAATGATTTTATACACACACACGCACACACGCAAACTGATTACTACAATATATTTAGTAAACATCCATCACCTCATAGTTATAATTTTTTTCTTATGATGAGAACTTTTAAGATCTGCTCTCTCAGCAACTTTCAAATAAACAATACAGTATTGTTAACTATAGTCACCATGCTGTATATTACATCTTCAGAACTTATTTATCTTATGACTAAAAGTTTGTACCTTTGGACCACCTTCACCCATTTCCCCCACCTCTGGCAACCAACAATCTGTTCTCTGTTGCTATGATTTGGGGCTTTTCAAATTCACATGTAAATAAGATCATATAGTATTTGTCTTTTGCTGTCTGACTTATTTCACTTAGAAGAATGTCTTCAAAGCCCAACCATATTGTTGCAAATGTAAGATTTTCTTCCGAATAATGTTTCATTATGTGTGTATCCATATCACATTTACTTGATCCATTAGGCTTTCTGTGGTCATGTAGGTTGTTTCCATGTCTTGGCTATTATAAATAACACTTCCATAAACACAGCAGTGCAGATATCTTTTTTTAAATTATTGCATATGTCTTTTTGAGATTGTGATTTTATTACCTTTGAACATATACCCAGAAAGAGAATTGCTGAATCATATAGTAGTTCTATTTTAAATATTTTGAAGTATCTCCACACTGTTTTCCATTGTGACCACACCAGTTTATAATCCCACCAATAGTGCACAAGGGTCCTCCTTTCTCCACATCCTCATCAATACTTGTTATCTCTCATCTTTTTGATAATAGCCCTTCTAACAGGTGTGAGGTAACATCTAATCATGGTTTTCATTTACATTTGCCTGATAATTTGTGATGTGGAACACCTTTTCATGTACCTGTTGGAATTTCCCTGTTCTCTTTCTATACCAGGCCTGAGAGATATCTTAAAATAACTAAGATGTACACAGAACTGAGGTGGTCATTAAAATGCCATTTATTGTTATACTGTGAGAAACTGCCATTACAGAGATCAGCTGATTGCCAACTTTTGCTTAAGTGACTCTCCATCTCCTATGATTCCTCAGAGCTAACCTGGCCTGTTCAGACTGACAGTTTTTACATTCCAGTGAGTTTCGACTAAGTCTTGCAGGCCTGACAGCCAGTCTGGTTCCCAAGTTACTATGCATATCTGTGTTCTGATTCATTCTCTACTGATCTTACAAGCTGGATTGTCAAAGAGCATCATGATAAATCCTGAAAGCAAGACACCAAGTACCCTATCATCCTAGGGCTTTGATGTCAAAACTGTACAAAGAGCACTGAAATCCTAGAAACCTTGAACATTCAGATCTCTGACAACTTCTCTGGACAAAACTAAAGAATTTTCTTTCCCCACATTAAAGTGTTCCTGAGATACTAAAGCTACAAAAGAATGTGCTCTTACTCTAAGATACACCAAACCATCTATATTTGGTACATACTCATGTAGAAGAAAAGTAAACTTTAAAAAAATTTTAATTTATGTAGCTAGTCAGTTTAATGTCTTAACCTTTTTTAGACTTCTTTATCCTAATTATATAGCTATCATTTTCAGAGAATTCAAATACTAAATTCAATTGAAGCCCATATACAGTGGTTGGAGTAATCTGTTCGTATCTGAATCTTGGATGCAATTAAACAGACCACCACCAGAAATCAAATATCCCTCTCCCCATTCTTTAACCACATTTTAGCAAGTATGATCAGTCTTTCCTAAGTTAACCTGTCTGATAATTATTACTTGGGTGGTATCTCTCTGTATTCACAGATAACCTCTATCTGGGCATAGGCCAGCCCTTTGAAGTATATTAAGTTTAAAGTACCCCTTTGCAGAGTCACTTCTGCAGGTACACAGAGTGTTCTTTAATCACCATAAATTAAAAGTAGTCTTTCTAAGCTGCTCACACTGTGCCAAGGAAGCACCAGGCCTGAATGGCAAGGGCCAGCATAATTTACCTCTACCTCAATAATCATCAAGAAGCAGTAAAGCCAGTCTCAGAATAAAGTCCTACCTATTTCCTTTTGAGAGAGTTTTGACTACATTCCTCCTTTAAAAAAGGAACAGTAATTTCTTAAGCAACTCAAATGAGGATATCCAAGGAAAAAGAGTTTTCCCAACTCAGTCTTAAGGTTGCCAAATCACTATTAGAAGTGACACTCAAGATTAAAACAGAAAAGCTATAGGCAAATGTTACTTTTTAAAGTGTTACATTAAATAGGTGAAATAAATAGTAAATAAGTATTATGCAACTATAAAGTGATACTTAATCCAAGAAATATATAATGGCCTATTTTCAATCCCCAATATTCTTTTTAGTGGTAAAAGGAAATAGTTTCAACTCATTGGCATATCCCCTCTACAATATGTCATTTATGTGAAATGGATAGTAGTATCTACCTGAGATCAGAGTTGAAAATCAGGTTGCCTCAAGTCAGGTAATGATTTGATCTCTGGAATGTGAGGAGAGGTATATGACATTATATAATGGAGTATTGTGAAACCATTAAAAATATTGATTAGGAAGTTTCCAAAGCTAATAATAGTAAGTTGAAGTATAAAAAGCAGAATATAAAATTATATTTGTGATCTCAACATAACAATGTTGAGAAATAGCCCAGGTCAGAGTGGCCCAGTTGCTTGGGTGTCACCCCGTAAAGCGAGGGTTGCCAGTTAAATTCCTGGTAAGGGCACATGCCTGGATTGTGGGTTTGGCCCCTGGTTTGGGCATGTACAGAAGGTAACCAGTTGACTTCTGGTCAACATGGTGGCATAGGTAAACATGCTTTGCCTCTCCTATTACTACAGAAAAAATTACATCTAGACTACACATAAATATAACCCAGAACTGTCAGAAAATCAAGTTGTATGGAAGTCTGAAAACCAAAGATTTAGGAAGCCACATTCATCCAAACATGTAGGGGGGGCAGAGACTTGGAGAGAGATGGAGAGGCAGTGGAATGGGGGTCCCACATTCACATGTGATGGATAAAAATCAAGAGGGATACCTCAGGAGCAAGGGATCCCAGCCCCAAACCAGACGACCCAGCAGCCCATGATTCCAGTGCCAAGAAGATAAATCTTCATAACTTCTGGTTGTAAAAACCAGAGGGGTGGCAGAAAAAAATTGCCAGATTATCAGAAGACTCCTCTTAAAGGGCCCAGCCAGACTTAGGACTTACACAGACCTATTCCCTCTGGGATTCAGCACAAGGGCAACAGCTGGAAGGGCACAAGGGGAGAAAGTAAGGAGACTAGAAACAGGGTGAATGATGGGAGGCAGCTTCCTTCCAGGAAAACCTCCAGAAGTCCGGCAGGGCATTGTCCCCTCTCCAAACCCTCCCTGCACACAGAGCTACAAAGCACTGAAAGGGGCTGCCCCACCCTGGCAGTAATTTCAGGCTCCACTCCACACAGTTTACAGGCCTGCTCTTCTAAAAACAGGCCGTGGTACTAAGATAGGGAGTCAAAGCACCTAATGCACAGAAAAAAAATACAGGGAGGCTGCCAAATTAAGGAGACAAAGAAATATGGCCCAACTGAAAGAACAGAACAAAACTCCAGAAAAAGAATTAAACAAAATGGAGATAACTAACCTATCAGATGCAGAGATCAAAACACTGGTTATCAGGATGCTCAAAGAACTCACTGGGTACTGCAACAGCACAAAAAGGACCCAGGCAGAAAGGAAGGTTACATTAAGTGAAATAAAGAGAAATCTACAGGAACCCAACAGTGGAGAGGATGAAATGTAGTATCAGATCAATGATTTGGAACATAAGAAGAAAAAAGCATTCAATCAGAAGAGCAAGAAGAAAAACAATTCAAAAAAAAAAACCCCAAAAATAGAATAAGAAGCCTCTGGGACATCTCCAATCATGAAAACATCCAAATCATAGGGATACCAGAAGAAGAGGAAGAACAAGAAACTAGAAACTTATTTGAAAAAATAATGCAAGAAAAATTCCCTAATTTGGTGAAGGAAATACACATACAAGTCCAGGAAGCACAGAGAGTCACAAACAAATTGGACCAAAGAGGACCACACCAAGACCCATCATAATTAAAATACCAAAGGTTAAAGATAAAGAGAGAATCTTACAAGGAGCAAGAGAAGAACAGAGAGTTACCTACAAAGGAGTTCCCATGAGACTGTCAGCTGATTTCCCAAAAGAAACTTTGCAGACAAGAAGGGACTGGCAAGAAGTAGTCAAAGGGATGAAAAGCAAGAACCTACAACCAAGATTACTCTACCCAGCAAAGCTGTCATTTAGAATTGAAGGGCAGATAAAGTACTTCCCAGACAAGGTAGAGGTAAAGGAGTTCATCATTACCAAGCCGTTTTATATGAAATTTAAGAAAAAGATGAAGATCAAAACCATGAACATTAAAATGGCAACAAATTCACAACTATCAACAACTTAATCTAAACAAGCAAACAACTAGAACAGAAACAGAATTATAGATGTGGAGATCACTTAGAGGGTTATCAGCTGGGAGTGGGAAGGAGGAGCATGGGAGAAAAGGTGCAGGGATTAAGAAGCATAAATTAGTAGGTACAAAATAGACAAGGGGATGTTAAGAATAGCACAGGAAATGTGAAGCCAAAAAACTGATATGCAGGACTCATGGACGTGAATGGGGCAAGGGGTGGGGAGAGGGCAGATTGCTGGAGGGAATGGAGGTACTGGACGAAGGGGGAAAGGGGGGGTATTCGGACAGCTGAAACAGCATAATCAATAAAATTTTTTTTTTAAAGAAGGCAACCAATGTTTCTCTCTCATATCAATGTTTCCCTCTCTGCCCCTCTCTCTATAAACAAATAAATAAAATCTTTAAAAAAATACTGAGAAATAATATGTTAATAGTGGTTAATTTTGGTTATATGAGGGGAAGTAGAAAAGAGTTCTTTAGGCCTTCCTTGAGGCTATCAATTAATGAAAGATCAATAATCTAAACAAAATTCTTAAACAAGAAGCTGTAAACTATCATGAGAATTTTTTAAATACTCAACTATCAAGGGCATCTTATACTGAAAGATTGTGGTCAGGCAAGTACCTGGGACTTTTAATGCTGGAAAGCACTTCCTGGAAAGAAGTAATGGGTTCCTTCTAAAGTACAGAAAAACATAATTAAATAAAATAATAATTGGTAACACTGAGGTAGCAATTTTCTTTTTATCTGGCTCCATATTTTTCTGTTTTTAATTAGAAAGTATTTAATTTGTAGAACTCATCATTAAATACTGATGCTTTTTAAAAAATACTGTAATATGTTTATTATGGAAAAAATCATACTTGACTCTATTATAATTATCTCCACTCTGGTGTGCCTAGGAGAACCTAACTACTGGCAAGTACCATTCCTTTAATGGCTGACAGCATAATCTCAATGTCTAGGAGAGAATCAGCAGTACTTGTAGGCATGCTGTGTAACTTCACACCTATTCAAAAAAAGTCTCACCAATCACACGAAATTTGAATGATATCAAATTTACTGAATTTCAAAAAGTAGATTTAACAAAAGGAGGTAAAATCCTTTATGTTAGAAACCTAACCACGGAAGGTTTACAAACTCCCTAGTATGGAATTCAAAATTCTCTATCCTGTGTGCCCAATCTAAACTTTCCTGCTCAGTACTCTTCATGTAAATATAGTCTCTTCTCTCTCTCTCCCTAAAACACTCTATTACAACCATGCCAACCTCAAGCCTACTACCATGGTTTTACTCATGCAGACCTTTCCACTTGGAAGGCTTCTCTTCTTGTCCCATTCAGGGGTTCAGGCTCAAGTCTAATTTGACCTTCTCTCAAAAAATGCTAAATAATCTGATTTGCTATAAATCATTCCTCCTAATAATCCTTTAAAAAAAACAACATTGTCATTTAACAGTATGTGGTTTGTTTCCTTAAGGACAGGGACCATGTCTTTTCTATTCCATTTGTATATTTTTTAAGATTTTATTTATTTACTTTTAGAGATAGGGGAAGAGAGGAAGAAAGAGAGGGAGAGAAACATCAATGTGTTGTTGCTTCTCCTGTGCCCCCAACTGGAGACCTGGCCCACAACCCAGGCACGTGCTCTGACTGGGAATTGAACCGGCAACTCCTTGGTTCGCAGGCTGGTGCTCAATCTCCTGAGCCAACCAGCTAGGACTGGTTTGTATTTTTAATAAGCAGAGAGAAAATGTAATTCAGTGGAAAGAGAACAAGCTTCATGGTCAGGTCAAACTAAATTTGAATCATAGGTCTCTACAAACTGGCTGTGCATCTGTAGGGAAACCATTTAAATGCTTTAAGTTTCAGTTCCCTTGTTTGTAAAATGAAGTTAACAACAACTGTTTCAGAGTGGAGAAATCTATAGAAATATTCCTTTCCTTTACTGTCCTTTACCTCTTCCAGCCATAAGTCTAATAAATCCAACTAAATTAGAAGTGGTACCTAGTAGAAAGCCTTCTTACCCATTCTGCTTCAGAGAAAGTTCTGCCAAAAACTACCTGGGATTAGACAGTCTGCAAAATAATTAAGATGGGTCACAGTGCTCCATATCTAGAGACTATCTCAAATGCATTTAAATTAAGGTCAAATTTCTTCTTAGTGAGCACAGACTCCAAGACCCTATTTATGTTCATGGTGCTCTCACTGAAGAGGAAAAGCTGGGAAAGACTTCCTCAGTATTATATGTACGTTGTACTAATCAGAGGCTCAAATTTGCTTACTTGAGAGAATGCAAGAAACATGTTTTACTGCAACACAATAAGGTTGATTTCGTGGGTTATATAAGAAAGCCAACCTCATTACTTTACAGTCAGACCTTATGTTGTCTGGGTGGCAGAGTGCTTTATAAACAAGGTAAAAGAGGCACATACCACCCCCTCAATAGCAAAGGCACAAGAGGAAAGACAGTGCTTCAGTCACCTCAGTTTCAGGGATACTATTTTAAAGTAAAAGGTGGCCATCATTATAACTAAAACTACCTTTGAAATTTCTGAGGGAAGGAAACAGCAGACAACACTATTAAAGTCATTTTTATTGAATTTATTGGGGTGACACTGGTTGACAAAATTATACAGGTTTCAGGTGTACAATTCTATAACACATCATCTGCACACTGTATTGTGTTCACTACCAAAGTCAAGTCTCTGTCCATCACCATTTATCACCTCTACGCCCTCCTCCATCCACCCCCATTCCCACTGCCCCCTAAAAGTCACTTTTTAATGATAGAATTAAGACCAGATATGAAATAAAAATAAATGTCAATAGAATAAACTCAACTAATTAAAACAAAAAAGTTAATCAAACAAAACGGCAGGAGGAAACTATGATATTAATAGTAAGATTGTATTCAAAGCAACAATCACTAAAAAAAAAATCACTAAAAAAAGGCAAATGGGGCATAATAAAATTATAGCTCGACTAATTTTTATATATCTAATAACATGGCCTCAAAATATATAAAACAAAACACAGACACAAAACAAAAACTGCAGAAAAAAACAAAAAGGAAAATTAAATGAGAAAACAATGGTAATGGAGGAATTAACATTCGGTTTGTGAAAACCAAAAGTAAAAAAGAGATAAGAGCTGAAAAATATATAAATGATAAAGCTCTTCTATTACATCTAGAAAGCTACATCCTGAGAACACTTTTTTAAAACACTCAAGGAACATTCACAAAAATTGGCCTTGCACTAAGGCACACACACAAAAAAAGTCAATAAATCCTCAAAAGTAAAAGTAGTACAAACATATTCTCTGACCAGAAAGCAATAAGAGAGTTGAGCAAAAAACCCCCAAACAAATAGAAAAAAATTTCATGGAAAATTTTAAATTCTCCAAGAACTCTTGAGGAGGAAAAAATAAAATAATGAACGGTGTTGACGGGGAGTGGAAGAGAAATCATTATGACTCTTACTGTTTTCTTCTCAAAAGCATCCAAATGAGAGAGCTCATACATAGGGAGACCATCTGAGGATCTTTTAGAAACTATGAGATTTTAGTGACTATTTCCTAGTAAAAGCTCTCTTCAGTCCTACAATCCAGCAGGGTTATTACAAGTTTCATTGGCAAAAGCCATGGCTCCACAAACTCTGAGAGATAGTTTGCCAAGTCCCCTCTATTTAGTCACTACAATTTATGACTTTTTAACAATCTTGCCTCCTCCCAATGAAGTGTGGGTTAAACTTCAAGTGGACCCAATCCAGAAGAACTAAAAACATGTAAGTATGCTGAGGTTGTTTTCTGAAAAAATTCAGATTTACATCTGTAACAGCATTGTTGAGTCAAATTTTCTGTGATGCTGGAAATGTTCTATATCTGCATTGTCCTATATGGCAGCCTAGCCATTAAGCACCTGAAATCTGGGTAGTATGACTAAAGAACTGAAATTTTAAATTGTATTTAATTTCAATCAATTTAAACTTAAATAACTGTATGTGGCTAGTGGCTACCATGTTGGACAGAGCTGTTCTATGACCACCAAGGTAGGTTTGTGAAACTTAACAAAAATTACAAAACAGAAAAAAAAAAAACAGGAAAAAATCCATTTAGTGAAAGAAGTGAGAAACTAGCTATAAAAAGTAGAAACAGCTGTGGGAAAGGTAGATACTGAGAAAAACTTCAGCTTAGGAATCCTGCTATCAGCTGATACAGCTCCCCTTTCTAGGTTCTGACAATAGCATTTGTCCACCAAAACTTCAACAGTATGTTTCTGCAGGGTCTTCTTGTATTAATTGAACTAGCAGTATGGATTGTTCAAAAGTCATGTGATCATCCTGCTTTGCTGCCAGTGCTGTATAAACTGTCAGCTCCTAGCATGGTCAGTGAATAAGGAGAAAGGGAAAAAAAGGCCCTTTCAATGGCGACAGTACCATTGGCACCTGACCAACTATGAGGCATAGCCAAATTGTTACGATTTTTCATTCCTTGAACAAATATTCACTGAACACCAATTATATCTTAGGCATTATGCTAGGCTTATGGTGGTTAAAGAGAAAGAGTCCCCATCTCTCAGGGTACTCAGAATGAAGTGGGGAAAATGGGCACTTACATAAAAGTGAAGCTGTGAAGTGAGAAATGCTACAGTAAGAGAGATGAAAAGACAGTTAAAGGATGCCTTCCAAGGGAACATTATTTAAAGGATGACTAAGAGCTCTCCAGGCAAAGGAAGAGGTATTACAGGGAATGTAGAGGCAACAGTAAGGACGGTGAGGAAGGAGATGTAAGAGCAAGTGAAAGCATGGTACAGTGAATGCAGTTTTTTAACTGGGACTTCATAGGGACTGAAGTACAGACTGAATAACAGGGAAGGAGTTTTAACTATTTTATATTTTTAATAAGAAACCACTGAGCAAAATACTATAGTAACTTTACTTCTGAAAAATTAAGCTAAAAGTAATGTAGAGGCTATCTGGAACTGGGAGACTGAGTTCAGATTGGGAGGTTAGTTAAAAGGCTACCAAGATAATCCACTATGACAGGTAATAAGGTTCTTCAGTGAATATTTTGTTTATATGTGCCCAGAATTCATGAACCTTTCTTTTGGTAACAGAACCCCAATTTTCTTTTTTTTTAAGATTTTATTTTTATTTATTTGTTTTTTAGAAAGGGGAGGGAGGGAGAAAGACAGAGAGAGAGAAATATCAATGTGCAGTTGCTGGGGGCCGTGGTCTGCAACCCAGGCATGTGCCCTAACTGGGAATTGAACCTGCGATGCTTTGGTTCGCAGCCCGCGCTCAATCCACTGAGCTACGCCAGCCAGGGTTACAGAACCCCAATTTTCTATAGGAAAATCACACCTCTGCCACTTACTCTGGCCCATAAAGTTCTAAGGAAGTGTCACCTAACCCAGGACCCAGGGTTGGGCAGATAATTTAGGCCTGACTCAGAAGCATATTCCATACCCTGGAACAGGAGCATAATTCAAGTCAGTCTAAAAAGAGCCCAGAATTTTTGCTTTTGCTATACCTATTGAGAGTGCATTCTTTTTGTTGTTGTTGTTGTTGTTAAGGTTGGTATTGTTAAACTTGAATTTTCTAAGGGTTGCGCTATAGAAAAATCTGCCTGAGAATGAAGAATGGAGCCAACATACCAGAATAAACACCATGCAGATAGGGACAAATTCTTGTGTAAACATGAACCTACATTTGATCATTCCTGAAACAATACTATTCTCTGGATTTTTCATTAACATAAGCCAATATATTTGGAAATAGAGAGAAAAATAAATCTTCAAGAGAAAAACCAGGAACAGAATTCAGAGGACCTGGTGACTGCTTGGATATGGAAAATGAAGAGGGAAATATCATCAAATTTCACTCTGGCCCTGGCCAGAGTGGCTCAGTTGGTTGGAGCATCATCCTGTAAATGAAAGGTTGTGTGTTTCATTCCTGGTCAAGGCACAAACCTAAGTTTCCAATTAATCCAAAGTCCAGGTGCAGCAAATTCAACCCCCAATCCAGACCCATATGACCCCTGGTCCGGATGTTACAATCCCAGGTCTGGCCACCGATCCCTGGTCCAGGAGCATACAAGAGGCAATTAATAGATGCTTCTCTGTCTTGCATTAATGTTTCTCTCTTTCCCTTCTGCTCTTTCTAAAAGCAATGGGGAAAAAAATGTCCTCAGATGAAGATTTTAAAAAAAGATGCCTTGCCCTCAAATGTCTAAAAAAACAAACAAACAAAATTACCCTGAGGCTTCTGGCTTGGTTGATTGAATGGAAAATTCTATTAAATAAGATAGAGAACAGAAGGGGAAAAGATTTTTGTCAATGTAATGGGTTCAGTTTAGAGACACTAAAACGTATCTTAATACTTTAATTCTGGCTCTATTTAGATCACCGCACCAGGAAAACTGTACATGTAGCTGGGTTCCAAGTAGAGAAGTAGTGTAGGGTAACAGGGCAATGTTAGAACTATTTTTTTTTAATTGTTTAGTACTTTCACCAGAAAAATCTCCAAAAAGAACTGGCACTTTAAAAACCTTAGGAAAAGTAAAGTATCATTCCTAAGCACTACAGCATTTTGCTACAGTGATAGTCAGCTAGGTGGAAAACAGGAGAAACTATGACATAACTACACTCCAAGGATGAAATTAAAAGCTAGGCCAACACCCTGGTCCTCAGTGTGCTCAACTCAGATAGAGAAGCCATGGAAGGAGGATGAACAGACTATACCACTGCAAACAGCAACAAAAAGAGAACACGCCTACCTTATTTCAAGAAAACTGGGGAGGGGACGGTACCATTTTTTGCACTTAGTACATACCATGTACTCTGTGAGGAACTTTATGCAAATTATTTTATTGAATCCTCACAACTTACAAGTCAGGAAAGCATCATTTTTCCTTTGCAGACAGGATGAGCCAAGTTAGGCAGTAGAACTAGGATTCAAATGCAGGTCTATCTAGCTATAGGACTTATGTGTGTTTCACTATATCAACTGCTTTCAGAAAATATACTGAAAATTTGTATCCTTCATATATTAAAAAATGCCATCTCAACAAGAAGATTTTTGTAAATTACTTGTTTTATTGGCCACATACACGTTAGGTTTGCAGTAACCCAGCCACAGTTCCTCAATTCTCAGGCACAAGGTATGCATTGACCAGTTGCCATTCTGGAACTAAGGAGGCCATCAATGCCATGAAGCCTCACTAAATAACACATTTTGAGTTAACCAACAGAGAGTAGACTATAGCAACAACATGAGTGGCTTTATGGGAATAATCTCACTGTTGAAATTAAGTTTTGACTAGAGTTCCTTGGTTAAGAGTCAAGCATGAATGAACAAACAAAACAGAAACAGATTCATACATATAGAGAACAAACTGAGGATTGCCAATTGGGCAGAGTTTGGGGGACTGCGTGAAAAAGGTGAAGGAATTAAGAAATACAAATTGGTAGTTACAAAATAGTCATGGAGATTTAAGCATAGCATAGGGAATAGAGTCAATAATATTGTAATAACTATGTGTGGTGCTTGGTGTGTACTAGAATTATCAAAGGGATCACTTCGTAAATTATATACTGTCTGACCACTATGCTGTACACCTGAAACTAATATAAAATAATACTGAATGTCAACTGGAATCAAAAAATAAATAAATAAATATATAGTCAAGCATGGACAGAGTAACAAAGAAAAAGATACCTGCAAAGGAACTATCCTACTGGTCTGAATAACAGGCAAAGAATGCCACAAAGTTCACTATCTTATAAATTTCTTTTTCACTATACATTACCAAAGTGAGAGACAGCATAACACAGGTATGAAAAGAGCAAACTCTGGAGCCAGATTGCCTGGGTTTGAATCCCAGTTCCATTAGAGATTCATTGTATGACTTTAGCAAGTTATTTACCCTATGTTTCAGTTTTCTCATCTGTTTAATGGTGATAATAGAGTATCTCTCTCATCTACTTGTTATAGGGATTAAATAAGTTAATATTTGTAAGGCTCTTAACAGCCCTGGCAGGAGGTAAATAAATGTTTGTTAAATATATTAAGTAACTAACCCAGCTAGATGTCCAGCTAGATGGGGAAGAAATTTGAAATTGAATTTCCAACCCAATCTCTACCATGTTAACTGGTAAAGGAAAATGAAAATAACCCTAAGACTTGCTTAGAATTTATATGGGACCTCTTACACGAAGCATTTCACAGACATCTGGAGGAAGAATAGATAGCCAAATATACACAAGCAGAAACTGAAACATGGAAAAGGGAAGTAAGATGTTCAGTTTAACTGAGCACATCATTCATAGATCTCAGGCAGGAACCCCAATGTCCTATCAGTCCCCAAGTTTTGTACAGCAGGCAACAAGCTAACTGTGAACATAAAAGAGGAGTCAGCCTTTAAAACAGTCATGTCTTCACCCAGGCACATCTCATTAATTTTCTCAGAATTAAATATTCTACCTCCAGTGTTTGGACCCCAGCTACTCCTGAGACTATAACTGTATCTGAATGTTTTTAGAAGTCAAACAAAACTCCCTCAAGCCACAGTCTTGCTCTATCCTGCCACCACTGCTGATTAAGCAGTTAAGATCAGAATTATTAATGAAACAAACCCTAAATATGGGAAGCACCTCTATTTAAGTCACCATTTAAAATAGTTTTTAAAATCTTAAACCCTCTAATTTCTAGAAAGAATGAACTCAGTGACAATAGTTCCATATAAATGAATGTGAAAATCTTTTTTAAAAAATTTTTGTTATTTTTAACTTAATTTTATTTATTTTTTAGAGAGGGAAGGGAGGGAGAAAGAGAGAGAAAGAGAAACATCAATGTGCGGTTGCTGGGGGCCATGGTCTGCAACCCAGGCATGTGCCCTGACTGGGAATCGAACCTGCGATGCTTTGGTTCGCAGCCCGCGCTCAATCCACTGAGCTACGCCAGCCAGGGCT
>PVIA01014798.1:0-25423 GCA_004024845.1 Tonatia bakeri | reverse complement strand
TCACATCCCCTCCCCAGCCCATCCCCACCTGGTCTTCCTCCCACATTCCCAAGGTCAACGCAGGGGCTTTTGAAGCCACTCGTTTGTTCCCCTCGGCCTTAACGCTGCCTGTGTGCCAGGCCCCATGCCAGGAGCTGGGGATGCTGAGTTGAAAGACAAGGTCTCAGCCCTTGGTGAGTTCTAAGTCTAAAGGGGAAGACAGACAGGAGCCAAACACCGTGGGCCAATTGCAGGGGCCTATGAGGCAGACGAGAGCGTGATTGACTTTGTGGACGAGGCCGTGGGTAATCAGAAAAATGTCGCAGAGGAAGCAACTGAAGGACGAGTCTCCTGGGGACAGCTGGGAGGGGGCATTCCCGGCAAAGGGCACGGCGTGTGCAAAGCAGCCAACAACACGATGCGTTCAGAGAACACAGGCCTCTGAGCTGAAGCGTACGGTGCAAAACTGAAGGAGCGTGCGGGGAAACAGGTGCAGAGCCAACAGGGGACAACTGTTTCAGTGTCGCCTTGCTGGGTGCCTCCCTCCAGCGATGGGAGGAAACATGGGACACAGGTCATGTCTCCCGGGAGCTAGAGATCTCTGGGGATCCCCTAACTGAGCCCCCAGTCCTGCCAAGGTTCCTGCCTGCAGCTCCTGCTTCCTCCTAGCTCATGCCTCCTCTTAGCTCGTGCTGGCCGTGACCCCTCGAGGTCCTGACCCTGTTGCGTCTTTCTGGGCTCCTTCGTGCACTCCAGGCCCCCTGCAGCCTTGGGTCATGTGCCCTTGAGTTAGGTCTGCCCCAGGTGCAGCCAGCTGAAACCCAGGTGGGGGATGCGGCTGCCCTTCCTTGGGGACTTCACAGAGGTAAGACGGATGTGGGCAGGGGGCAGGGAGTGGGGGCCAAGCAGCGCAGCCACCTCCGGGTCTCATGCCGCAGCAGCAGCAGCAGGGGCCTCGGTGGAAGACTTGACCTCTTTTCTGAGGGCAGTGGGGAGCCAGAGGGGTTCTAAAGAGGAAAGTGATAATGGTGGATTTGTGAGTTAAACACACGGTGTGAAGAGGCGAATGATGGCCCCGCTGAGTGCTTGGCCACGTGGGGCCCATGGGGACACTCAGCAGGGAGGCAGCCTTGGCCTCCCTGCCCAAAGAACCGGGCCCTTAGGAACTAAGAAGTCCATTTCCCAGACTCGAAGGAAGCACAGCTCACGCCTTCCCACCTCTTCAGGAACACAGGAGCCGGAGTCTGAGCCAATCTCGAGCCCAACCCCCAGGCCAGGGTTGCAAAGCCTCTGGGGCTCAGAACTGACAAGGGAGCCTCGCGGGTCGGAAGAAGCCACCCCAACTCTCTGCAAGGGAGTGGGGAGCTCCCGCAGGCTCCGTTCCAGCTCCCTTTATGCATGCAGCCTACACCTGTCACCCCATCTCCACCACATCCCATTTTTCTGGATTTGCTGTGACAAGGCCACAGGCAGCCAAATTAGCAGCCTCTCTGCTGTGAGGGCCAGGCTGGAAGGAACTAGAAAGCCGTGAGGAAGTCCCAACATCCTTCCTGGTACCCAAACAAAAGCATCCCACAACCCAACACACAGAGGGGCGCACACACGCACGCACCCAGGCGCGGCCGAGCCCTTCAGGAGCACCTGCACTGGCTGGCCCCCCTTCAGGCGGTTCTCGATGCGGAGCAGGGAGGGGGCCCTGCATGGAGAAAGCAGCCCCTCGTCCTGCTTTTACTCCCAGGCTTTCGCTTCTTCAGAGTCCGCTAACATGCTCTCCGTCCCTCTCCTGCTTTCCGTCTCTGTCTCTATTTCCTTAACTTCCCAGCTCTTAATGAGCCTTTCAGCTTGGTCTTCCTAGGTCTCTCTGGGTCTCTGCCCTGGTCCACGTGTGTCTATGTCTCCATTTCACTGTGTTTCTCCCTCTCCTTCTCTGTTTCTGTGGCTTTTTCTGTGGCACCATCCCAGGCTAGCAGGGTGGAAAGAGCCCCTAGACTTTATCAGGCCCCAAAATATGTCTGTGAAGATAAGGAAGCTGGAGCCCAGCAAGGGGAAGGACATTGCTCCAGGGCATACACCTACGCTCACACCACCATGGCTGAAACCTCTCATGCTTGATCAAAGCTGGACTCTTCCTCCCCAGGCCATGCGGACACCAAGGAGCAGGAGAAGGGGCAGGAGAGGGGGAGCAAGGGTGATTCCACAGCAGCAAGATGAAGCAGGAAGAGCTCTAGGCCCGTGGACAAGAACTCAGTGCTAGTCATGGCTTTGCCGTGAGCATACTCTTCAACCTTGGGCATGCCACTGACGGTCGCCCGGCCTCAGTTTCCTCTGCTGTAGAATGAAGACAATCAGAACAATACCGCCTATGTCATTGATCAGCCTTTGATTAATCTCTTATTTTAAAAAGAATGCGGAAATGCTTTAGAATAAACTATAAAGCATCAGGCAGGAATAGAGGGAAGAAGGACAGTGACCGGTGAGTGGTGGTAATGACCCTGATGATGACGGCGATGGTCTGAATACGATGGTGATGGTGGTGGTGGTAGTGATGGTGATGATAATGGTAGTGATGATGGTGATGATGATGATGGTGGTGGTGGTGGTGGTGGTGGTAGTGATAGTGATGATGATAGTGTGATGATGGTGGTGGTGGTGATGATGGTGTGATGGTGTTTACAGTCACTAAATATAATGCCCTAGATCCAGCCTCTGAGGCTCGGGTGTGAAACAGTGGGTGTGCTTTGAGACAGTGGCCCCCTTCTACCTCATACCCAGGGACTTCTCTTCACCCTCTGCCAGCCCAGGCTTTCGATTGTACCTTCTCCTTCAACTTACCCCAAACCGTAGATCCAGGCTCCAGACCTCCGCCTTCCCACCCCCTCCAGCCCGCCCCTGTGGACACCACTCTGATCTGAGTCTGCGTGCCGGCCCTCCCTCTGCGGCCTCAGCTCCTCTTCCCAGTCCCCTCCCCAGCCATTCCTTCCCTGCAACTCACTCCCACAGCCAGGCAGGAGAGCGAGCACACTCGCGCAGCTATTTATACCCAGGAACACCTCACACTGCCCCTGCCTCGGCCTCATTCCGCTCAGCACCGGCCTGCAGTCAACCTTCTGGGACGGGAGGCAGGACGGACGGGGCCCTGCCTGCTGCCCACGACCCGCTCTGACTCAACCCCTGGGACAGGACCACTGTGAATGCAAGAGGGTTGTCGTGGACTGGCACGAAGCCCAGCTCTGCCTCAGTTTCCCCCACATGAGAGTGACCTGTTAGTCTCTGGAGACAACGAGGAGAGTTTCTATCCAGCACAGATGAGGGTCAGTGGCTTCTAAACTCTGTTGCCACACAGCCAGTCCTTAGCAGGCTGGACCCACAGGGGTGAGGGGAAGCTATTGGATGGGCCACGTCCCGTCGGGTCATGGGCCACCCAAGTCCCCTTCCACAGCCCTTGTCTCAGCACAGGGAGGGGTCAGGACTGGTCCAGTGACCGAAGGGACTGAGGGCAGAAGGGAAGCAGTGCCGTCAGCCGGAACTGAAGGCTGCAGTTGGAGCTCCCTTGTCCTATCCCAATGACACTTCCCGTCACATCGCCCTCTCCCCTGGAGCCTCAGTGCCTCCTTGGCAGGAGGCAACGCCACCAGCAGAGGCAGAAGGCCATTGGGTGCCCTCACTGCAGAATGGACAGGGGCCAGCAGCTTCTCACCACCCTGGTCTCCCAGGGTCACTCACCGATTCCCAAGCCCCTCCCCCTGGTGTGGCTGCACCTTTGAGGAGCACCCATGGGAAATCAATCATCCCAGTGAAGCCGGCCCCAGCCCCTGACATTCCAATCAAACACTTCACTCTGACCTTGGTTGCATCATCTCGGCCTGGAATAACGTCATCTATCTTCCCCAGACGGACAGAGACTATAGGCCGGGCAGGGGAGACGGGCACCCCTCCTCCCTCCCAAGAGCTGGCCTGATCATCACCACAGGGACACGTTTCAATCAAGAGGAGCGGCGGCACTCTTGGGAAGAGAAGCCGTCAGCCTTTCCAGGGACATGCATTCATCTCCACTGGGGGAAGCAAACAGCCTTGGGTCCTGCCAAGAGGAGCCCCATGTTTATGCCTCTGCCTTCCACTAGTCAGACTGCCACCACTCAGCCAGAACTCCGGAGCCCCCAGAGAATGGCAAGCAGGGGGACAGGGGGACCAAGAGCAGGGGCCCACAGAACTCAGTCTGAGAAGAGTGAGGCCCCTCTTGCCCGACAGACCACCTTCAGCCTCTCCATGAAGCAGCCCCCGATTAGAGAGGTGACAGAGGGCCCCTACTCTGGGGCCTCTTCCAGCCTGAAAGAGGACCATCTTGTTTTGGGGATGCCCCAGACGGAGCAGGGAGTCCTGCCCTTGGGAACCCCCTCTCTGATGGGGAAGACATACACCTTCCCTGTGGAAAGCCCAGTCTGAGGGACACAGTCCCTGCCTAGGGGACACCCCCAGGCTGGAAACGGGGAAGCACAGCCCTCCCTGATGACAGAGACACAGCACCTGCCGTGGGAAACACCATCAGGGTAAATACGGTCTCTGCTGATGGTCGCGGATCTGCCTGCATGCCTACCAGGAGGGCCCTGGGACAAGGCGAGCCCCTCAATTCAGGGCTTCCTAAAGGAATGTTTGTGATTGTTGGCATCAGACAGATCTGACCTGTGTTCAAATTCCAGCACCACGCCTTCCTTCCTGTGTGTCCTTGAACCAGTGACTCAGCCTCTCTGAGCCTCCTGTTTGGACCTGCCCTGAGGAGAAAGGGCTGGGGCTGTGTATGAGCAGCATGGAGAGGTCCTCAGCGGGGGTCAGCGCCCCAGGGGGGACCCACTCACAGGACGGGCAGAGAGGTGGCCCCACCACCTCAGGGATCCAGGCCCTTGACGGGGGAGATGGAGCCCAGGTCCCACAGGACAGTAACCAAGGCAGCAGGGGGACCCGGAGTGGGACCCCAACCTGTGACAGCCCTCCGTGGGCCACCAGAAGATGGCACACAAGGCCAGACACCCAGGAGGCATTCCGAAGATGCCCGAGGGGCCCAGGTTGTGGGGGCTAGGGAACAGGAACCCCCTCCCACAGCAATCCACACTGGAAAATGAGAATCTATTACCCCAGAAGCAACAGAAGAGGTTCCGTGGACGCCCCCACCTCCGAAGAACTGCTTCTGAGCTGGCGCCGCTTCCTTCGGGGTTATTTTTAGCTTGTTTTCCCACTAATGGCTCTTTTGGGTGGATTTCACAGTTGTAGCTGCGCACTCTCCGGGAGACGGGAACAGTATCTACACACACACAAAAGAGGGAGTTGTTATTCATAGTAATTCGCCTGGGTTTGTAAAGTTATTATTAAGCGTTTGTCACCACAAAAGTCACTTTGATTTGGCTTGCCTTGGAGCTGTTCGCCATGCCCGATCTTGCTCCCTTAACTGACACAGGAGGCTGAGGTGGTTTAAGGGGTCTGTCGAGAACACACAGAATAGTGGAGACCACCCTTCCCAGACAGAGAAGGGGAAAGGCGATCACTCTGGGGCTGGGGTCTCGGAGGGGGGATAATGACAATGTGGATAATGATGACGGCAAACAGGCATGGGGCATTTGCCATGAGCCGGTCACTGCGTCGAAGAGCTTTGCAACGCCGTGAGGTGGGTACTATCGATACTGTCACTTTCCAGATGAGGAACCCGGCACAGAGAGGTTAAGTCAATTGCCCAAGGTCACACAGCTAGTAGATAGCAGGCCTGACTGGAGTTCAAATTCCCACGTTACGCTTTCCTTCCTGTGTGTCCTTGAACCGGTGATGTGGTCTCTCTTAGCCTCCTCTCTGGACCTGGAACACTGCCCCCTTATTGGGGGCAGACAAATCTCATCTGGATTTGAAGCCCGCAGTCTGGCTCCGGGAATCAGGCTCTGAACCACCCACTGGTCAGCTCCTGGCAGCTGCCCGTGAGGACCTGAGCGCCACGGGGTGAGGTGGCAACAAGGAGGCCTTGACTTAGGCTGAAGTGGAGAAGGGGGCCTCCGCGTGAGAAAAACACCGCAGTCACCCCAGACACTCTTCGAGCGTTCCCCACCGCTAGGTTCGGAGGTGGGCATGAGAAGTCCTGGGGAGATCAGCCTCAGAGGACACTTGTACTCAGATGTACCCTGAACAGGTGAGAGCAGCACAGACTTCAGGGCCAGGCAGACCCGGGGTTGGATCCCAGCTCTGCCACTCTCCAGCTGTGCAGCTTGGAGCAAGCTACTTGGCCTCTCTGGGCCTCAGCTCCCTCATCACTAAACGGAGATAACACTCACCTGCCACTCCGGGTGACTGTGAAGGTTCAAAAGGTAATGGAGAGGGAGTACCTGAGACATCGCAGGGCATTGGGGTCCAGACTGCTGCCTCTTCTGCCATTCATTCATTCACTCGTTCATTCATTCATTCATTCATTCATTCTTCATTCATTTGCTTAGTGAACATTTTTTGAACACCTAATACATGTAATGAACTGTGTTCAATTTTGTGGAAGATTCAAAGATGAATAAAATGATATCTTTGTCCTTAAGGAGTTTCTCGGTGAGTAAGGGGAGGCTAAGAGTTCAGGTGAATTCTAACTATGAGACAGACAGTAATTGATTCCATCTTGAGTGATGAATGAGGTTTTGCAGAAAAGGCCCTACAAGGAGGTGGGAAAGGAGGAGGAGGGTTTCCAAGCAGAGGGAACAGCAGGCGAAAGGCACTGTGGCGAGAAGGCACAGCTTGTTAGTGGGAGGATGGCTAGAAGGTATGTAGTAAACACTAAACGAAAATCTGAGGGCTTTGGAATTAATCCTGTGGACAGTGGGGAGCCATAGATGGTTTTATAGCAAGAGTGAGACCTAAGGAAGCTGAGAATCAGCTTTAGGGGGTAGGATGGGAAAATAAAACAATAATCCCCATCTTGAGGGATCCAGAAGGAGGCCCTGGGTTTTGATCCCAACTCTGGGATGAGCTCCCTGTGTGAAGCCAGGCTAACTGCCCACTGCTCTGGGCCTCCCATCCCACCTGAGACACCGGTTTCCCACGAGGCCTCTGATGGCCACACGAGTCTCTGGCATAAGGGCTTCCTCCCCAGTCCTCTGCACGCCCGGCTCCCCCTCACCTTCCCCAACAGCCATCCTGGCATTTCCCACCCAAAGCAGGCATCCCAAGCACTGCCGCCCGCAGAACCCAGGCAGAGCGGGCTCGCCAGCTCAGTGAGGTCACAGGCAGAGGTTTGGGAAACTCTGGGGAGAAGACGGCCCCGGGTCTCCCTCTTCCACTTGCACCTGGCCGGCAAGCTGGCTGACAACGGAGAAGTTGAGTCAACTGTAGGAACGTGGCGTTTACTGCCATTTAGCCGCTGGGCTGTGGCAAAGGAAGATGCTTGCTCACTCTCTCTTTCTCTCCCTGCCTCTCTCCTGGCCGCTGCACGGTCGATCAGAGCTTTGCCCTGGAATTCAGTGAGGCTGTGTGGGGGTGGGTGAACCCAGCCCAGCCCATATGGCCTGAGTCCAAATCCTCCTCTGGCCCAGTGCCGGGGTGGTCCTAGCTTTCTGTCTGCATGTGCCAGAGGGAGGAAGGGAAGGGGGAAGGCTAGAGCCAGGGTTAGGCAGAGGGTGGGGGTGGGAGGGAGTGCAGGGCCGCATGAGGCACTGAAGGTAGAGCACTCTAGGGAAATGAGAGGAGAAAGGCGGTAAACAGACGGTTCCGGGGGCAATTCATTTGGCAGAGTCCGTGTGTGTGTGTGTGTGTGTGTGTGTGTGTGTGTGTGTGGCTGTGCGCACGCAGCAGTGATAAGATGCTTTATAAGCTGCCGGTGTCTTTGGCCATCTGCATGTGAAGTGCATGTAAATGTATGACCCTGGGAGTGGGTGTCACACACGCCTGCCCCTTTTCGTGCAGGGGTGTGTCTGCTCGCTCTCCAGCCTCCCTTCCTGGCCCATCCCTCCTCTCTGTGCCCCACCCATGCCATTTCCCAATCACGCTGTGGGTCCCCTGGCACCGGGTCCTTACAAAACCTGCTCCCTCTTCCTGCAATGGCTTCCTCTTCTCTCTCTCTCTCCTCCCCACTTCCCCTCCCTGCAGTCTACACCAGCTTATCTTTCCCAAAAGATCGCCTCCACCAGGAAGCCCTCCCTTTTCCTGCAATATCTATGATATAGACTGAGCTACATGCCCATCACGCCAGCCCCCCTGTGCTTCCCTCCATGGGGGAGCACCCACAGCCATCCTGTGTCTGCCCACTTACCTCGACCACACAATGGTGCATGCCTCAAGGGTAAAGACCAGCATAGCTCCAGAAGGAAAATCAGAGTAGCTGATTAATAATTCATTTATTTAATAACCAGTAACAGAGCAGACAACAGATGTCAGGCGAGGGCACACAGTGGGGACATCAGAGACTCAGCGCCTGCCTCTCTGTGTTCTCCACTCTCTGGGAGGAGACAGACACATCAACACAATCCTGTGCGTGCTTGGGTGCAAAAAAGCCGGGCCTTGGAGGAGCACAGAGTAGGGGCCAGTTGTGGGCGGAGTCGGGGAAGGCTCAGAGAGGAAGGAACGTCCAAAGTGAGGCGGAAGGACTGAGTGAATGCCATACATGCAGTTACTGACGCTGGAGTCCAAGGTCAGAGCCGAACCAGTGACCACACCAAATGAGTGCGGGATCCCCCAGAGGATGCCCTTGGGAGCCTCACTCCCTCCACCAAAGAAAAGATTGGCTCCCAGGTCCCCCGTGGGCCTGAGCCAGGCGGCAACCCTTTGGGAATGGGCACACTGCCACACAGGGAGTCAGGCCCAACCTTCCACGGGGTTTTACCCCTATCCGTGTCAGGAACTGGCTATGTGACCTTGGAGCGGTCACTTGCTCTCTCTGGGACTGGGGTTTCTTATCTATAAAACAGGAGAGGGGTGGATTCTGACCTATGACCCTAACTGAGAGCACGACCCCCACCCTGGGGGGGTTCACTGTGTCATGACACCTGGGAGCTTGACACAGAGAGGGACCAAGCCAGGCGCGCTGTGATCAAGACTCAAACCCCAACTGATCCCACAGCCACCGTGTGTCTCTCTGTTCCATGAGGCCGTGTCACCATATCACGTGGGGTCTGGGAGGCCCCGTGGAGAAGCCCCTGAGCCGACACGTGAAGATGAGCAGGGCCGTAACCGGCGGGGAACAGCACTGATGAAGCACAGGGCGCGGCATGAGTGAAGGTGTGGAGGGCGGACGGGCCCAGCGTGGCCCCAGACAGCCCCGGTGCTGGTGCTGGCCAGCCTGGCTGGGGCAGGGCACTCCCCCAGGGAAGAGCAGGAGATGCCGCGGGTTCCGTCCTGCCGGCTTTCAGATCCAGCAGTTAGGCTAAGGTCGGCGTGGCAGCTGGACAAACTGGGAATAAGGCATGACCAAGAGGAGCATCGGGGATGACGGTGACCTTGGCAGTGGCCTCCCGGGAAGCCCAGGGGGGTAAGGTGCCACGCAGGTCCCTAAGTGAACTCAGACCCAAGACCTGCTTATAAGGACTGGGTAAAAACCAGTGCCCAGTTACCAAAATAAATGACTGTGAATGCGGAATCCCATGAGTCTAATTTGTCAAGCACACGTGCCAGGCACTGTCTGGGCACGGGGAGGCGCCGGTGAGCGGCTCCTGTAAAGACTCTTGGCCTGGGGGAGCTCATACTTTACCGAAGGAGACAGAGGCAGCAGACAAATTACAGAATGAAGTGCCCGCTGCTGTGAATCAGATCAATGCAGGGCAGGGCGGCAGAGCAAAGGCCAAGTGAGCACGGGTTGTTTGAAGTTAGGTGGTCGGGGAAGTTGTTTCGGAGGAGGTGGCCGCCGCAGAGGACCCTGAATAAAGCGAAGGAGCGAGGTGCGGGGTCCAAGGGGCAGGTGGGCCAGATGCAAGGAGCAGCAAGTACAAAGGCCTGGGCGGGACACACTCCCGCGGGGAGGCCTCTGAGGCCCCCCGTGTGATAAAAGGCAAGGAGAGTGGTAAAAATGCATCAGGAAAAGCGGCCGTGGCTCCAATCGGCCAGGCCCACGGCGGGCATTTTGGTTATGAGAACGGTAAGAGTCAACATTACAGAGCACACGCGTGCGCCGGCACCACTGAGCAATCAGTACGCACCAGCTGGAACTTTTAAAGTGATGGGGGCGCTGGTGTGACTTCCTACCTTTGACGGATGAAGGAACCAAGGCTCAGCCAGGCGAGGCCCTGAGCAGCCGCCCTGCATGGCAGACCCACTCCCGGACTTGAGCCTCAGTTTGGGGCCTAGAATCTGAGCTGGGAGATCAGCCTACAGGGGGGGCACGGGGCCCGGGGCAGGGCAGAGGCTGCGTGGTTACTGTCGTGGCCGCACGTGGGCATTAACTGTGTGTTGCATTGGGTGTGTAGGTAACAGCAGGGAGGTGTGGGTCTGCGACCTGAAGAAGGGGAGGCAAGAGGCTGGCCACTCCTCTCTGGTCAGAGGTTCCTGTGCCCCCAGAGGCCCTGTGCTGGCTGCCACAGCACCATCCACCCTGTGCTGAG
Source organism: Tonatia bakeri (assembly GCA_004024845.1). Classification (NCBI taxonomy): domain Eukaryota; kingdom Metazoa; phylum Chordata; class Mammalia; order Chiroptera; family Phyllostomidae; genus Tonatia; species Tonatia bakeri. Next base: position 14,900 of record PVIA01014798.1, on the reverse strand, counting down.
TGCCCTGTTCCTGCCTGGTGCCCCCACCCACCAGGAGGTTTCTGAGCCTCGATCACAGTAGCTTTGTCGTCTGTGGAATCCTGGGAACTTACACCTCACAGCAAAAGTGGTTAAGTATGTTGCATGCTTGAGTTCTGTCTCTGCTACTTTCTAGCTGTGTGATCCTAGGCAAGAAACTTGCCTTCTCTGAACCTCGATTTTCTCACCTGGAAAGTAGCAATAATAATTGTACCTACTTAACAGGGTTGTAGTGGGGGCATAGCTAATGCATGCCAAGTGCCTGGCACATAAAAACCACTCAGCCATGACTATGCCTGGGCATTCAGTGTGGGTCTGTAGGTCTAAGTGCTTGAACCTCTCTACCTGGGTCTTGTCTGTCTTATTCAACCTATGTACACGTGCCCCCCCCACCACCACCACCACTATCATAAAGCAAAGCGTTCTTATGAAACCTTTTGTAAGAGAAATGGCGCAAAGCAAAGCAGTCATTACCACAGGACACATCTTGCGAACAGACGCACTGAGTAAGTCAAGACAGAGCGCCAGTGCTCACAGGTGCAGTCGAAGTGCTGTGATGCCCGGGAAAGACCTCGGGCGGGGGGGGGGGGCACTCTCCGTACTCGGAGTGCCCGCTGCCTCTGTAACCGGCTCGCGGCCAGACACACACTGGAAGCTGTTTGCTTTCCACCTTTTCTGAGGGGGGGGGAGGGAAGCAAAAATCCTCTTCAGATACCTTTCAGTTAGCAAAAACAGGTACCAATGTATTCGTTTCCTGAAAGTAAAGTGGCATAAACCAAACTTTTGAAAAGTGGGGGATACCTACGTTCTGGTACCTAGCACAGTGCTTCGCACATAATTAGAGTTTGATTTTTTTTAAAGTCAAAGTATTCAAAGAACAACTCACAAAGCCCAAAGGAGTAGAAAAAGGAAATAATAAAGATCAGAGCAGAAATAAATAGATTCTAAAAAAAAAAACTTCAAAAGATCAAACCAAGAGCTGGTTCTTGGCAAAGACAAACAATACTGACCAACCTTTAACCAGACTCGTCAAGGAAAAAAGGAGAGAAGACCCAAATAAATAAAATCAGAAATGAAAGAAAAATAACAACCTATTCCACAGAGATACAGGAGATTGTAAGAAAACATTATAAACAACTACACACCAACAAATTAAACAATCTGGATGAAATGGGTAAGTTCTTAAAAACATACAATTTTCTAAAACTGAATCGGAGAGAATCTGAATAGACCGACTACAATTAGTGAAATGGAAGCCGTGATAAGAAAACTCCCAGCAAACAAAAGTCCTGGACTAGATGGCTTCACAGGATAATTTTACCAAACATTTAAATAACGAATACCTCTTGTTCTCAAACCATTTCAAAAAATTCATGAGACGGGAAGACTCCCAACCTCATTTTAGGAGGCCAGCGTTATCCTAATTCCAAAACCAAAAAAGACACTGCAAAGAAAGGAAATCCTAGGCCACCATCCTGATGAACAATTGCATGATGAACATGGATGCTAAAATACACAATAAACTATTAGCAAACTGGTCCAGTGACACATTAAAAAGATCACACATCATGATCAAGTGGGATTTAGTCCAGGAATGCAAGTCTGGCACATTTGCAAATCCATACATGTGATTCACCACATAAACAAAATGAAAAATAAAAGTCACATGATGACATCAATAGATGCAGAAAAAACATTTGATAAAATCCAGCATCCATTTATGATCTTTCAAAAAAAGCTCTCAGCAAAATGGGAATAGAGGGAATGCACCTCAACATAATAAAAGCCATTTATGAAAACCTACAGCCAACATACTACTCTATGGGAAAAGCTGAAAGCATTTTCCTTAAGACCAGGAACAAGACAGGGTTGTCTCCTTTTGCCACTCTTATTTAATATAGTGCTCGAAGTCCTAGCTACAGCAGTCAGACAAGAAGAAGAAATAAAAGGTATCCAAATTTGAAAGAAAAAGTAAAACTGTCATTATTTGCAAATGACATAATACTGTATATAGTAAACCCTAAAGATTCCACCAAAAAATTACAAAAGCTGATAAATACATTCAGTAAAGTAGCAAGATAGAAAACAAATATCCAGAAATCAGCTGCATTCCTCAATACCAATAATAAGCTATTAGAAAGGGAAACTAAGAAAACAATCCAATTTATAATTGCATCTAAAAGTACCTAGGAATAAATTTAACCAAGGGTGTAAAAGACCTGTACTCAGGAAATTATAGGACACTGAAGGAAGAAATTGAAGAAGATACAAATAAACAGAAGTACATACTGTGTTCATGGATAGAAAGAATCAATATCATTAAAACATCCATACTGCCCAAAATAAACTGTAGATTCGATGCAATTCCTATCAAGATACCAATGGTGTACTTCACAGAACTAGAACAAATATTCCAAAAAATTATATGAAACCACAAAAGACCTTGAATAGCCACAGCAATCTTGAGAAAGAAGAACAAAGTTGGAGGAATCATGTTACTTGATATCGAACTATACTTCAAGGCCACAGTAATCAAAACAGCATGGTACTGGCATAAAAACAGACATACAGATCAATGGAACAGAACAGAGAGCCCAAAAATAAACCCATGCCTTTATGGTCAATTAATATTTGACAAAGGAGGCAAGAATATACAAGGAGGTAAAGATAGTCTCTACAATAAATGGTGTTGGGAAAATTGGACGGATGTGTAAAAAAAAAATGAAACCAGATGACCTTCTTACACCACACATAAGAATAAGCTCAAAATGGATTAATGACTTAAATGTAAGACTCAAAACCATAGAAATCCTAGAAGAAAACATAGGCAGTAAAATCTCAGCCATTTTTTTGGTAGCAATATTTCCTCTGACATATCTCCTTAGGCAAGGAAAACAAACAAACAAAAAAGTGAGACTACATCAAGCTAAAAAATTTTGCACAGCAGAGGAAACCATCAGCAAGAGAAAAGACAGCCCACTGAGTGGGAGACCATATTCGCCAACGATACATCAGATAAGGGTTAATGATATCCAACATTTACGAAGAACTTACAACACTCAACACCAAAAAAAAAAAAAATCCAATATTTTTTAAAACACAGGCACAGGACCTGAATAGACACTTCTCCAAAGAGGACACACAGATGGCCGATAGATGTATAAAAAGATGCCACGCATCACTGATTATCAGAGAGATGCATACTAAAACCACAGTGAGGTATCACCCCGACCTGTCAGAATGGCCCATTATCAGTAAATCTGCAAATGACAAGCGCCGGCGAGGGTGTGGAGAAAAGGGGACCCTTGTGCACTGTTGGTGGGAGTGCAGGCTGGTGCAGCCACTGTGGAAAGCAGTATGATGTCACCTCAAAAAACTAAGGATGGATCTGCCTTATGATCCAACAATTCCACTTCTGGGAATATATCTGAAGAAATTCAAAACACGAATTCGAAAGAACACAAGCACCCCTATGTTCACTGCAGTGTTATTTACAATCACCAAGATTTGGAAGCAGCCCAAGTGTCCATCGTAAATGAGTGGATTTAAAAAAAGCTATGGTACATTTTCACAAAAGAATACTACTCCGCCATTAAAAAAAGGGAAATTCTACCCTTTGCAATGACATGGAGGAACCTGGAGAGCATTATGCTAAGTGAAATAAGCCAGTTAGAGACAGACAAATACCATATGATTTTACTCGCATATGGAATCTAATGAGCAAAATAAACTAACAAACAGAATAGAAACAGACTCATAGACGCAGAGAACAGACTGGCAGCTGTTAGAAGGGAGACAGGAGGGAGACTGGGTGAAGAGAGTGAAGGGATTAAGGGAAAAACCCACAGAAATCAGTATGGTGATTACCAGAGGGAAAGGGGGTGGGGTGGGGGGAATGTAGGAGAGAGTAAAGGGGGGGAAGCAGTGATGGAAGGAGCCTCGACTTGGGGTGGTGAACTCACACTACAGTACACAGATGATGTATTATAGAGTGTATCCCTGAAACCTATATCATTTTATTAACCAATGTCACCCCAATAAATTCGATTTTTAAAAAGTCAAAGTATTTAATGAAATGACTAAATTAACAGGCCCCCATTTTTGCAGCTATAAAATGAGAGGACTGGCTTAGGAAATCTCTGAGCCCCTCGCCAACTGAGCCAGACTAGAATTCCGGGGGGGTCCCAAGAGCCCCCATAAATTGTTAGCTTCCCTTAGGAAAGCCCCATACTGGTCTGTCCTATCTCCCATTGGCAGGCGTCCTGAAAACCAGGAGCATGCTGGCAGGACAGATGTCACCGGGTCCACCTTGGGGGCGAGTTTGGCAGCAGAGGAAGTGGGTGTCAGTTTCTGAATGGGTCCTTGATGGGCATCCACGCAGGCACAGGGGCCTGACACAGAGCCCCACTTACTGCCCAGCTGGCTGGCAGGAGCCTGGAGCTATCCTAGGCCCCACCCAGGAGCTGAGGGTCAAGGGCACCCCAACCATTGCCAGTTCTCTATGGAGAAAGACTCCTGGCCCTGAACAAAGCGGGAATGACAGAAAGAAGGTGCCACCACCTTCCTGAAAAAAGTGCTTGTTTGGGGCGCAAGAATACACACATGCCAGGTCCTGTCTCTAGCCTGGCCCTGCCCCCCGTTGCTCTGGGGGTGGCTCCTCTGACCCCTACCCAGGTTGGAGCAGGCACTGCCAGCTAGCATCCAGGACTAGGCCTCACAGGTGCACACAGGGCAGTCCACGGGCGAGGCAGCAAAGGCCCAGGTGAGGTGTGAGCCCCTTTCTAAGTCAAAGGCATGTGACACTGGAATCGTGGGTCAGGCAGCTACGTCTCCCTCACGCCAACTTCTTTCTCCCCGAACCTTAGAGCTGGCACTGCCCAGAGTAACAGGTGCACGGGCACTGGAGTTGGAGCAACTGGAACCTTTCATTCCCAGGCACGGTGGGGGGGAGGGGCCGGCAGGATGGCCACTTCCCTGGGGCAAGGGGAGAAGTCTGCCATTTGGAGGACTGGAGGATGCACAGACACACCGACCTGGCGGGAGGCTCTGGGTCCAGGAGGCGTCGATTCACATAGAAGGGACCAGAAGAACCTGGTGCTGCAATCAGCATTCTCTACAGACGTCAGGCTGCCCCCTGCCCCGTCACCACCCAGAAACCTTCCTGACCCTGAGCGAGCCTCGGTCTCCTCTGTAAGAGGAGCCAAAATGCATAATGCCACTTAACTTATTACAACGGTAATCGGTTATCAGCTTAGTATGTGTCCGTCCTCCCCTCTGGAATGTAAGTTCCCTGAGGACAGGCTGGGTCTGTCTAGCTCATCCTCGTGCCTGCAACTTTGGAGACATCATGTTGCTGTGAAAGGGGCGGGGAGAGAGCAGAGGAAGGGAAACCTGGATGGGGTAAAGGGAGGCTTGTTTCTCTGATCACCTAAGAGCTAGGGGGTGGGTGGGGATGGGGGCAGGTAGAAAGAGGAGCCTGAACACCAGGGTCAGTTTCCAGAAAAGCCCCTGAGAGTGGGCGGAACTCGCTGACCGGTGGGCTGCCAGCATCTGTGGGGAAGGGAGCTTGGTCTCCCTCAATGGGGCAGGGGTCCTCGGCTCGGGAAAGCAGCTTCTGCCTCTACTCTCCTAACTTCCGGACTTACTCTTGGCTGGCCCTGTGCCCCTTGCTTTGGGGTGGGGGGTGACAGGGGCCTGCCCGCTTCCTTCCTCCTCTCCCAGGGGCCCTCCTGTCTCAGGAGGTGGCTCCCCCCACACACAGCCCCAGCTCGCCTCTCACTGGGATGCGCAGTAAGCCCAAGGGTGACGTTAATTGCCATCAGGCATTAGGAGCCTATGAGAATCATCTTCCTTGACGACTCTGGCCCCTTCTATCCCCAGGGCCCCCAAGAGCCGGCCAGCCCTCCCTTCGAGCTGCAGCAGATGTGACACGGGGGAGGGGAGAAAGCCTCTCATCTCTCTGCAGGCCCCAGTCCATGCAGAGGTAGCAACAGCCGAAGACGGGGAGGAGGGAGGCTTCCAGGAACTGCCCAGGCCCATTTTCCAAAAAGAAAATGTCACTTTCCTGGATGAACAGGAAACTCATGTGGTCAAGAAGTAGGGCCCAGTCAGGCAGAGGGGGGACAGAGACTGAGCACCCCAGCTGGCCTTGCTCTGACCTACCTGGCCCCACATTGTCTGAGTGAGCGGGGGATCCACAAGACCCTCAGCACCCCCCGCCCCGGCCCCCACCCCACCCCAGAGGAGGTATGTCCATAGGGTTGAAGACCATGTCCCTTCACAGGAGAGTGGGGATGAGGCCCGGCCACTGGAGGTTGGAGCAGGATACCCAGCGATGCTATAAAATCATTGCCATTGATCCGCTCCCTGGCTGACGTTTTGACAGTTGACTTGTCGGGTCTGATCTGGGTTGCGCTCTAATGGAACGGGCCTGGCGGTGGGAAAGAACGCCACCCCACCACCCCTCCCCCTCCTGAGCAGGTGCCGGGTGAGTGTACCAGAGGGGCAGTTCCCCACCCCCACATCATGTCCCTGTAAGGGCTTGCAAAACAACCTGTAGGAAGGCATGTCCCCTCCTCTCTGCGCCCCACCCCTCCCCGCTTCCCCAGCGGACGGGTTTTCCCCTAGCTGCTCCCCATGATCCTTCCCGGAACGCAGCTGAGCCAGCGAGCTCCCGCGCGGTCTGAGAGGGACTGGGCGCGGCTGCTCGGCCGATTCTCACCCAGTGTCCCCCAAAAACCCCACGCAGACTCTGGGGGTGGGGGTGGGGTGCCCCCTACCCGAGCCTCTGGCAGAGCGGCTGTAAAACACCTCCGGCACCCGGCTGGGAGCGTGCATCCTTTAAAGGAGGACATCGGTGGCTACAGTAGCTCCTACCCGAGGGAAATGCAGCCGCCGCAGTCGGCCCCACTCGGGCCCCAAGCTAGCCTGCACTGGGGAGAAAAAATAAAACGTAAAACAGGGGCGAGCGGAATCGCGAGGTCGGCCGTTGCTGGAGTCTCGTTAAGGAGCCGCGCGCGCCCCCAAGCTGGGAATGCGGAATGGACACGTGGACAGGGGAGGGGGAACTGGCGGAGGGGGGTGGTCTCTGTGGTGCGCGAGTCGTGGGCTGCGCGCTCCGGGGCCACGTGACCACAGGGAATCTGGGAGGAGGAGGGAGGCGAGCGCGCCAGGCTAGGCGCCCGCTTCTGTCCGGGTGGGCTCTGAAACCCGGACGGGGGAGGAGGGCGGGCGAGCGCGAGTGTGTGTCTCTCTCGAGTCATTTACGGCGAAGCAGCCGGAGCTCGCGCCGAAGCGGCGGCGGCTGCTTCGTGCAACTGTGGCTCCCCCCACCTCCTCTTCCTTTTTGCTCCTTGATTCTTCTCCCCGCACACACGTCCATGGGGGGCCGGCCTCCCAGCCGGCACCTCCTCTCCGCTCAGCCCGGTAGATACCAGCTGCCGCCTCCCTGGCCGCGGGCTGCGCGGGCTGCGCGGGCGCCGGGTGCCCGGGCCCCTGGCGTGGCGCCCAGGTCTCGCCGCCTGCAGCCCCGGCTGGCGCTGCGCTACGCTCGCCCCAACTGACTCCGGGAGAGAGCGCGCGGATGCCCGGCTACACAGAGACAGCGGGCGATCGAGCGTCCGGGGACAGGGCGGGGGTTACAGGGAGAAGGAGACGTCGGAGGTTCTGAAACCCGGAAAAGTTCAAGGTTTGTGCAGGTCTCCTCGGGGAAGGCGAGGAGCAAGGCTGAGCAGTGCGCCCCTTTGCTGAGACAGCGAGACCTGGGAGCAGAGGGGGGCGGCTGGGAGCTGCCGCGGGCTGGCCGAGCCCCTCTCCATCCTACTACGTTTACGACCAGGAGGCTGGAGTCACCGCCCCAGGCAGGCAGGGCTCGGGTCAGGCCACTGGCCAGCATTACATCTCCCTCTTTTCTCCCAGCCCCATCTTAATGGGGCAGCCCTTCCTGGCCGCGCCACCCTCGCCCCAGCCGCGAATCCGCGGCCCGGGCCGCCGGCGCTGAGCCGGCCTGTGTGCAGCCCCGGCCCTGGTCGAGACTGGAGAGCGCGCGCTGGAATCCAGCCTCGAGCTCTGCCAAGGGACAAGACGCTGGCCGCCCGCCTCCGGCATTCAGTCCCGGCGTCGCGTGGGGTGGTGGCGACCAGCATCGCCGGCCTCGGCACCGCACGGAAACTTTTCCTTCTCCGGATGGATTAAAGTTGCCCGGATTTTCTCTTTCTTTGCGAAAGAAATCATTCATTTGCACCCAACCTGGGGATTTTTATGCTGGAGCTGCTGCAGGGTGCTTGGAGGAAGGAAGCCGCGCTATCCATGTGGGCTTACTACCGAAACCGAAGAAACTGGGGCTTGTGTTGGAAACCTGCACCCTCGAGCGAGTTCGGATTCGAACTGGGCTGCGGGGCTGGGGGACCCCGCACTTGGCTCTAGGTAGCCCCGGAGGCGCCGGTGGCCACCTGCCCGGGGACGGCACGTGCAGCTCCCCCCTGGCCGCACAGATCCTGCAGGGGGCACCAGCCGGGGAGGTGAAGGCTCCTCCCGCCGAGAGCTGCGCCCCCACCGGCTCCCAGGGTGTAGCCGGCGGCGCCTGGGACGCCCCCTCCCCTCAAACTGTCCCCAAATTGCACTGGCTGGCCCCCAGAGCCTCAGCAGAGACAGCGGGGCGCCACGGCCATCCTGAGTTGGATGTGACCAAGCCCAGACTGGGAGCAGAGTCGTCGTCCACTGTTGCCCCCTCGGCCACCACCCGCTCCCGCCTTGGCCATGGCCCCAAGGATGTCGGGCCGCGGCGGCGCCGCCCTGCTCTGCCTTTCAGCGCTGCTCGCCCACGGTAAGTGTCGCGGCGCGGACTCGGGGGTGAAGATGCGGCGGTCGCCCCTGGAGGGGCACAGAGGAGACTCACTGGTGAAAGGTGAACCCCCATCCCCGGACTCGCAGCCGCCACTCCTAGCTTTGCGTCTCAGGCTGCAGTTCGAGTTACCTCCAGCCCCCAAGCGCTTTGGTGGGAGTGGAGGGTTCGAGCCCCGCCCTGGAGACCGAACCCGCCCCAGGAAAAGGGGGGTTGTGGAATCACTCCAATTTTCTCCTAGATAGTAAGAAGGGTCCAAACCCGAGTGTCCGGGGGCGTGTCCGCCCACGGAAATCTACAGGGATCCGAGGATCTATAGATCGTGTCTGGGCGGCCCCTCCTGTTACTCCCTCCCCCTCAGTCCTCGGGGCTGGGGGCTGATGGGGTCCTCGGGGACCCTGTCTTCCCTCGCCCCTGGCTTTCAGGCTGGTGCGGGGCCGCGCCGCCCGCCGCCTCGCTTCCTGCGGCGGTCCCAGAGAAAGGAAGTGGACTGGCAAGGGCCCGGGGAGCCGCGGCGGCTCGCCCACTTGCCGTCCTGTGAGCTGCATCTAAATGGCTGGCTTAGCCGAGCCCGGGGGGCGGGGGGTATAGAAAACCGGCGCAGGCCGGGGCGGCGCGCGGAGCGAGCGGGATCCGCGCTCTCGCTTTCTGCAATCTGTTGCGTCTGCTCCCCAGGCTCGCCCCGGGCTCCGCGGTAAAGGGTATGGGAGAGGGAGGGGCCGAGTTGGCGCGCTTTGGCAGCGGGACAGCAGGGACACGGGTAGGGGGACACAGGGTCTCTAGACAAACCCCCAAGAATGAGAACTCAGATCCGACGGGAGGAGGCTGCAGCGGGCCTTCCGCAAGCTGGAGGCGCTCCAGGAGGCGAGGGGCGCAGACCGAAGGGGGAGGGAGAGAGCTGGGGAGAGAGGAGAATGGTGAAGAGAGGCCCTCTTCTTCCTTCCAACAAGAAACCAACAAGCCTGGGACACGTTTTCCTAATCGGTGGGGGGTGGGGTGGGGGGTTCGTTGTCCCTGCTGAGGGGTGAACCTAGACGGGCTGGAAAGAGGCTTAGTTGGTGGGGGCGGTGGGCCCTCTGCCTTGGTGGAAGACCTCGTGGTGTCCAGCTCCGCTGTAGCCCACATCTGCCCTGTCCCTAGGAGCCTGCCCAAGCTCTCTAACCAGCAGCCTCCTGCCCAGACCAAGCCACGGTTCTCAAGGTTGAGAGCATAAGGGAAGGAGTGGCTCTGGGAATCTAGGGTCCTGACGCCCGGAGGGGATGGGGAACAGGCCGGCCTCCCTCTGTGTGTGGATCGCTTCTCCCCTGCGGGAGCTGTTTTTGCGCTCAGTTCACCATCCCCAGCCAACCTCTGTTCTTTATCAGAAGAATGGGCAGGACAGCATTTGGAGGGGAGGGGGAACGTGTTTGTGCAGCTGGGAACCTGAGATCTCAGCTCCTTGTGCAAGACCGGGGTGGGGAGGGGCTGGGGAGGTGTGCTCTATGTCTGCGGGAGTTTGGGCGCCTGGCAGGAAGGAACAGGAGCTCAGGCCCGAGTCTAGGCGTGGTTCTGCCCCACTCCTGCCTCTCACTGCCAGAGTTTCCCTCCGAAAGCTTGCCCTGGCCCCACCTCCAGGGAGCTCAAGTGCTTTTTCTAGGTTCCCACTGCCTGCCTTCCTGAGTCCTCGGCCTGCTGTTGAAGAGCCTTCCCCTCCCTCACCAGCCAGAGTCCTGCCTCGCTTCCTAAGACCTGGCCCAAGAGGTCCCCCTGTCCTGGAACTGCTTCTTCCAGACAGTTAGCAATCTGCCTTATTCCCTCCTTAGATGCCAGCCTCTTCTCTGTGCCCTGCTGGTCCTGGAGTGGTGGTGGTGGTGGCAGAACCGCGGGCTGATCCTCCTCTGTCCCTCCCCACAGCCAGTGCCTGGTACATGCAGGGCCCAGGGTTGGCTGATGACCAGTAAGAAGCTATGTGAAGACTCGGGGTAGGGGTCCCCTACTGGCTCCTTTTCCAAGCTCCTTCCCTGTACCCCTGTCCCATGCCTCAGTCTCCCCTTCCTCAAGGAAGAATCAGCAGATTCTTAAGGGACTCCCCCCCCTGAAGATAGATACAGCCACAATCACTGAAGTTCCTCCCTCCCCAAACCCCATTTCCCCTGGGCCCCATTTCTCTCTCAGTGCTGCCTAACTGTCCCCCCATCCCGCCCTGCACCCAAACTGTCCCTCCATCCAGGAAGAGGGTGTGTGGATTCACTCTCAGCTCAAGCTCACTCTTGGTTGGGAGTTCTGGGCTCTCCCAAGGTGCTGGGGTGTGGGAGCAGTTGCCATATTTTTGTGTCTGGCAGGCTATTAAGGCTAAAGGGTTCTGACCACACCGCCGGACTGGGAGCCAAATAGCCTGGATTTGTATCTAACTCTGGTGCCAAGGGCCAGGGTGACCTTGGCCTGCCTCCCTCATGTTCCAGTTTTCCTCCAGCAGTGTGGCCTGTGGTCTGTCCCTCCCCTTCTTGCTCTCCGTCCATGCTGCTGGGCACATCCAGGGCCCCTCTGCAGGTCAGGCGCCAGCTCCACCTGCCTGCAGGGTGATGGCCCCTGTGCCCAGTCTCAAGGCTTCTGGCAGAGAGGAGCTGAGGAAGCGGCTTCCCCGTATCCGGTCTCTGAGGAGGCTTTCTGCCCCACTTTTCGTTTGAATAGGAGTTTGGGGGGCAGGTGGTGGTTGAATCTGCTGGAGTTGATTATGCCAGCCCCCTATTCAGTAACCTTCCCTGGCTCCCCACTGCGCATTGGGTCAGGGGTGCACTCCTTGCTCCTGACCTCCCAGCATCCAAGGCCCTTTATGATTTTGTATCAAGCTACCTCATCACTTCCGTGGTACTGCTCTCTCTCCAGCCCCCAAGAATCTTATGAGACAATGTTCTTCTCACCTGCCTGTCTGCCTGCTTTTGCACCTGCCAGCCCTTCCAATGTGGAATACCTTGCCTCCAGAAATTCTTACCTAACCTTCAAAGCCCAACTCAAACAGCATCTCCTCCAGGGAGTCTGCCCAGATTACTCCTTACCTTCTCACCAGCAGCCCCCATCCCTCCAACAGAAGCAACCGACCTCTTTCCAGTGCTGCCTCGGCCCTTCCAGCTGCCGAGGCAGCCTCATGGACTGCAGTGCCTGTGTGTGAAGGGGGTGTAGCCATATTCATACATGGTCCTCACACACTTGCATTTAGGGGAGGAGCCATGTCCTCCTGGTTTTTGCCCCACTCTCCAGTGTTTGACACATAGTAGATGCTGGAAAGAAAGGAATGGGGTGGGAAGACAACTTTATATGGTGGAGTGGCCCTCCCGGGGGGGGCCCTCCCAGTGTCAATTGAAAAGGGAGCTCTGGGGCAAGGGGCAGAAGAGGGGTGGGGGAGGGGACAGGAAGAGACACCAGGATGATAGCAATGGGACAGGACGAGGCAGGGCTGTGCCACAGCCCTTGCCTGGCACACACATACTGCCCGTGTCCAGGGTGACGTGTTATAACACAGCTCTGCAGGTTATGGATGCGGTGCCCTGTGCCACACTGATGTGTGACATCAAAGGCATGTGCCCTCACCGCTGTGGACACCAGCCTGGCAACCTCGAGCTTCTTCCCCGGGTTGTGTCCTTGCTTTCCCACCCAACTCATTGCTCAAGCTCTGGGCTCCCTGGAGAGGCAGGAGGGACACAGCAGGAGGACAGGATCAGCACCAGACTGTGGACAGCTCTCTCTCTCTGGGCTAGAATGAGGAATGATGCTTGCCCCGTCCTGTCCCACCTGCCCTGCCCCCAACCCAGCACCTGCACGTGTGTGCACACACACACACACACCCTTCTTCTTTCTGGCCACACAGAGCCCTTCGTCACCACACAGCCTTGTAATGTTTGAGACCAGTAGGTGGGGTTGTGTTATAAACTTGGTGGCAGAAAAGGAGCTTTCCTGAGGATAGCTCGGTGCTTGGCTGTAGGAAGTTAGGCTACGCTGGAATAGCAGGGGGCCTGTCTGGCACCGATGGCCCCCAGGCCTGAGCCTGGTGGTGAGTGTCCGTGGTGCTGCAGAATTTGAGACTCTGCGAGGCACCAGCTCCCACCACCAGGGCCTGCCCACCGCCGGGGGCAGGATGTGTGTGTTAGCGGGAGGGTCTCGCGTTGATGCCCAACACATGGTGATGGCCATCCACATGCCGAAACTGGACGAGACCCCAGAACCACCAAACCCAGCCCTCGTGTGGATGATGGGATGGGCACTCGAGAGAGAAAGGAACAGCCAGGGTCAGCCTGCCAGGGGTTCTGGAGTCAGGACCGGCACCGGGGCCCAGTGGGGCTTCCTGGACCAGCTGGTGGCCTGCCCTGGGCCCCCGGGCAGAGATTCCATGGCCTCTGTTACCCACCGCCCCCCACTTCAACCTCACACCCAGATGTGCTTCCGGCCAGAGACTAGCCTCGGGTCTCCGGCAAGCAAAATAATCGGTCACCGGTGGTTTTAATAAGCCTTGCCGAGCATTTGCCAATAGAACACGTGAAGGGGCTTGGAAGCAGATCTTTGGCCCCCTTTTGGGAGCTCGAAGTCCACTTGAGGAGAGGAGAAATCTGAGTCCCCAAGAGGCAAGAGTTCAAATCCCGACTTTGTCAACTTGCTGTGTAGGCACAGGAAAGCCACCCTCCTCTCTGAGTCTTTTCCTCCTCTGCCGAGTGAGAGGAGAGGAGGCCCTCCCAGCCCCCGCCAGCGCTCTTGTTCAGTGACGGAGAAGCCACGCGTCGCCTCCCTTGGGTCCACCTGGCCCACGCCCACGGCCACGGCCACACCTCTCTCCACGGATGCCCACGGCCAACACTAACAGGTGGAGAGGACTCCTCCTGCCCATTCCCTCCCCAGGACCTCCCTCTCCTCTTCGCCAGTACCCTACACAGAATTTGGGTAAGAGATGAATGAATCAGTCGTGTGTGCTCTTTTTTAAGAAAATGAATTTCTTCTTCTATTTTTCCTCCTTTGTGTTTTTAAATGAGAAGTGGGCCTCCTTATCCTCAGTTCAGCTGGCTGAGCCCTCCTCCAGCAACCCCCAAGGAGGAGACGGGGGGTCAGGGAGCACCCACTCTCTGCCCACTACTGCAGCCATTTCTGGAGGACAGACAGACGGCCAGGGGTGGGCAGACAGACAGGGGAGGCCGGGGTGGTGACAGAGAGGGGACAAGCTCCTCCAGGGACACAAACTGAGAGTTCAGAAGTCATTTTCTCTTTTCCTGTGTGCCCCTTGCAGCCCCTCCTCCTCTTGCACCACCTCCTAACACACACACACACCCCTCCACCCCAGGCCTGCCGGCTGGCAGACAACCCAGCAGGATGAAGTGGAAAATGGAAGCAATTACCTGGATTATTCAATGCTTGTTGCACGAGTGAATGAGTGCAAAAATGACTAATTCAGTGCAGAAAAGGGTAGAATATGTAATAGAAGAAAATCCCCTTTTGCTGGAATTCTTAGCTAGATAATTATCTGTCTTTGGAAAGTTCTGCTTTTTATCAAGCTTGAATCCTTCCCCACTGCATTGCCTCGCCCACCTTTTTGGTCATCTGGATAAATGTGATGACACTCAAAAGGGTCTTGGTTCTCAGAGGCAGCTCCATCCAAGAATTCAGGTCTGAACAGCGTGAGACCCCACAGGGCAGACCCCTGGCCCTGGCAGAGAGCAGGCAGCCGGGACACCCTGGCCCCTCCACCCCTCCCCGGGATCACAGCCCGGGCGTGGCCAGCCCTTGAACAGATCTGCCCATGGGCACGCTGGGTGTCATCCTCTCTGCTTTTCCCAGGGAGAAGAGGGGAGGGGCAATGGCTTCTGCCCCCAGGCAGTGCCCAGTGTGAAAAAGAAGCAGAGTCTTGTCTTCAGAGGTGGCCTTTGTCCCTTCGCGTGGTCTGACAGCGACAGACAAGCTGGCCACCTTTTCCCAGAAGTTAGAGGACCCCATCTTTCAGGCCCCCTGGGCTGCTGGAGAGCCTGCCTCTGGGCCAGGGGCGAATGCACGAGTGTATTTTGGGTGCAGAAAAATGCTGCAG
>PVIA01014797.1:0-25425 GCA_004024845.1 Tonatia bakeri | reverse complement strand
ATGGAAACATATACCATGTTCATGGATTGGGAGAATTAATATCATTAAAATGTCCATACTACCCAAAGCAATCTACACATTCAACGCGATACCTATTAAAATACCAATGGCTTATTTCACAGACATAGAACAAACACTTCAAAAATTTATATGGAACCATAAACGTCCCCGAATATCTACTGCAATATTGAAAAAGAAGGGCACCAACATTTCTTAATGTTTATGTTTTGAGAGGAGAGCATTGATAATAAAGCTCTCGGTCACAGGGAGGTGACTTTTTGCTCTGGTGGTTCACAAGATCCTCAGTTTTATTTAATGGCTTAACTGCTTCATAATTGCTCATATTCAGCTGCTCCTAAGCCTGAATGATCTCAGCTCTTAATATGCCTTGTCTAATTTTTAGTCACATCAATCTATACAAATAGCTCATCACTACCCTAAAATGCTAATGCTTGTCACATATTTCAATCGCCTCTATAAGACCTTGTTCCTGTGTTCATAAATCTTGTTAACATTTCAGGACCTTTATTTTCTTGTTCAGTGAGTCAAAGATATACACACACATTTATAAAAGGCCTAATCTTCTCCAAAGATGGAATTCTTTTAAAATATGAAGTAGAAAAGATAAATGACCTTTTCCACTAAATTTACATAACACTATTTGTAATTATTTGTAGTATTTTATGCCTTCTGCCTTTCTTTCATGGCTATTTGTATATTTTTCTTACCTCCTCTTCTTGGTTGTAAATACCTTGGGATAAACCAAAGAGATAAAGAACAATGTGGAGCAGGGGAGTGGGGGCCAGCTAGAAAGTGGGTGGTCAGAGGCCGCTCTGTGAGCTGTTGTAAAGGTTAGTCACAGTGGAGACTGGTTTGACACTGCTACTTCCTGTGGAGAATAGCAAGCTAATTATCAGCCACTATGTAATGGTGACCCTATTTCATCAGAATACTAATAATTTCAGTAAGATGAGTGATGACATCATCACAAAGTTTCTAGAGACACCTCAGTCAACTTGAAGTAAGGACTCCACTGTGGAATGCCCCAAATCAGGGCAAACTGAATTTTAAGTGGAGATTCACAAAGGTCCTCTAAAGGGCTGATACTGCTTTTCTGTACCTGCAATAAGTATATGCTGATGTATTAGTCTCTTCAACTACAGTGAGAGCTCCTCCAAAGTAGAAACTCTTTCTCGAATATTACCTCTGTGTCTTTATCACTTATTGCTGATTGTGTACTATTCCACTGAAATATAAGCTCTGAGAATCCAAAGACCCTGTCAGTCTTCACCAGTCCTGAAAGACAGCACATCGGAGTCATTCAGCATGCTGAAGAAATGAATGCTACCAACCTGGTGTCAATGTGAACTCAAACTGGTTGCCAATACAACTGTATGGCCTTTGGGTCTAAAGGGGAGATTATAACTAAATAAGTCACTGTTTATTTCTAAGACAAATAAAATGCCCCTACAATATATAACTGTTACAGTGGTCCTGTATTCTGTGGGCCATACGTGCTGGATGTGGCAGACCTGACCAGCACACCATACCTGCTTCTCTTCTAACGTCATGTACTACAGAAACTCGGGCCCAAGGAAAAAGCAAAAACTAGTAGCCTCGGGAACCCTCCTTCCAGAGCTGGTGCTCTCACAGGGCACCTTCTGAGCATCATTCTTAATCGTGGGAAGGACTACCACCTGGCTGACATCTCCCAGCTTGCTCCTCCTTAAGCCCTCGTCTAAGTTGAGAATATACAGGGTTTCTCTCTCTTTACAGAAACCTAATAGTACATACCACCATAGATTAAACATTTAGTGTTTGTTTCAGTTCCTACATGTAAATAGCCATTCTCCTTGAGCCCAGTGTCACTGCCTTCCAGGCCACAGGACTGTTTCAGTTGTGTCTACCAGGATCATTACCAAGCACTATAACATAATTTACACATCATGGTCTCCTCCAAGAGTGGAAAAATAAGGTACTTGACATAATTTGTAACTGCATTGACTGGACCTTCTAAAACTGTTCCCATAAAAAAATTGTTCTTTCTTTCCTCCTCAAGTACTTATTACCCTTAATAACACCTGTTAGGATGGAGGCCTTTAGCAAAAAGAATGTTAGCTTAAATTGTATGTTGTTAGTTATAATTTGCCTGCTGGGAAAAATGTTGCCCAAGTAATAAATACATTTTATTAATAGAAAACTAGGTCAGAATTTTTTTAAAGTCCACTCTCCAACTACTTTTCTTCTCTTTCCCTAATTTGTGCTACTTTCCAAAAGCTGCAGGTGTTCTCAGGAATAATTGCAGCAGCTGGGACAGGGTTCTTGTTACAAGACCAACCCCAAGAAAAATACTTGGAAATTGGCCTCCTGTGTTCTGGCATCTTTTCTGCAACAATTTACCTTCATTTAGCCCCTCTCTCTTTTTATGAGCATCACAGCATCACGATCTGATAAACTCACTCACCTAGAACATCAGAGGTATCGGAGGGTTAGTATGTCACCTCCTCAGGTGTGTTTCGTCCGAAGGTATGGGCAATGTTTAAAACAACAACAACAAAAAACTCCTAATGGTGGAATTTCAAGTTTTTTCCACCTACTTGCAAGATCCAAATATGTGTGAATCTGAGGCATTCATTTTTGTCATTTATTTATTCAGTCACCAAATATTTATTGAGGGCTTATTATATATGTGTCAGACAGTGAGCAAGGTGCTAAAGATGGTATAATTTGACAGACCTCGTCCCCAACCTCAGAACTTACAACACACAATCTGCTTGATTTGAGCACATATAAGAACACTGAACCCTGATTCAACATTTTACCTAAGACCCTTCAAATACACTTTACCTTTTTTGAGACCCCCAAACTCCCAGAAGTTTTTACCCTAATTGCAGCTAAAAAGCATTACCAAGTTCATATTTCTGTCAGGACTTTCATGTCACTTCAGCCTCTGGGGAAGAAAGGATGATCTGCCAAGAGCTTTCTAAAACTTTTTTTCTGACTTCAGGGTCAGTTTCAACTGTGTAAACTGGGGAGATGCCTTGAATAGTTTTTGTGTAAAATGACCATTGAAGTAGAAGTAGCAGCTTTCTTCAAAGAGGAAAGATGCTCAGCACTTTAGGAAGCAAGACACCTTTCTAGACAGCTGGTCCCCACAGACACGGGAACAGATCAACTGACCCAGAGCTTGAGAGAACTCAGGCAATGCCAGTAGCCTAGAAAATGCAACTAGCATCAATCAGCATTTGGGTAATTGCATCAGACGTTTACGTCCGTTCTCTATTCTGACTGCCAGTTACCGGGCCTTACCTAGGAACATGCCCCTTGCAATCATTTCTATTTAACTGTCATAAAGATTCTTTCTGTTTTTACTCAGATAACTAAATATTTTTCTATTTTGCTTAGTCTTATCAATGTAAACATAGATAGTACATCTTGATCCCATCCAGCAGAAGGTAGGGGATAAAAAAAACAACTTTTGGGTTGAAACCCAAAGTTTGCCATCAAAATGTGAAGAAACTTATTGAAAGGGCCAATCACAAGCAGGAGACATGTTCCTCCTGGGTAAAATTTCAGGGCTGCATAAGAGCCTTATGGATGGCCACAGTGGTCGAAAGTATCTTGAACCAAAGTTGTGATTGTAGTGAAGGAAAAAAATGTCATTTTGGGGCAAACACCATCCATAAATTTGGGAACAGCTGATTTAAATTAGTAGGCTGCATAGAAACTTATTTCTGGAGACAATTTTCAGGGCTGCTCTAGCAGACTTTGAAGACCAGACCAGGAATTAGAGATACTTTTAAAAACTGTTTGATCTATATATAGGGAAAAGAAGCTATATAAAGGAAAGGAAGTAAAATCCTCAGCTGGTTCATAAAGCAGCAAAGTCTTCCCTAGTAATTTTTTTGCATATGGAGCCATACTGTAGTTATGTTAAAACAACTAAGGTTAATAGTTGGAACATCTAACCAATACTACAGGTCTTTTCTAAAAAATTATTTTTTATTGATTTTGCTATTACATTGTCCCATTTTCCCTCTTTTCCCCTGCTCCTCCCAGCATTCTCAACTCCCTCAGGCCATCCCCACACCATTGTTCATGTCCATGGGCCATGCGTATAAGCTCTTTGGCTACTCTACATTACATAGTAGAAGCTGCTTACACAATCTCTGTTTTTTTTGAATTGTTCTTTCTTCTTTTTTTGATTGGTTGTTTTTTGCTTTCTTACCTCCCAAATCATTGATTTGACTCTTGGCTTTATCCACTCTACTGTTGTTTCCCTGTAAATTGTTCTTTATATCAATTGGTAATCCTTCATTTCTGACTGAATCTTTTTTATGCTGTTGAGGTCCTCACTAAGTTCCTTGGGCATCCTTATACCCAAGGTTTTGACCTCTGCATCTAATTTGCTTATCTCCATTTTGTTTAGTCCTTTTTCTGGAGTTTTGATCTCTTCTTTCATTTGGGCCATGTTTCTTCGTCTCCTTATTTTGGCAGCCTCCCTGTGTTTGTTTCTATGTATTAAGTAGAGCTGCTATGACTCTGTGTCTTGGTAGTATAGGCTAATGTAGTAGTTATCATATAGGGTCCAGTGGCACAGCCTCCCCTATCACTCAAGCTGGCTACTCAAGGTATGCCATCCATGGGACTGAATATACCCTCCTCTTGTAGTTGAGCCTTGTTTGCTGTTGGCAGGCCAATGGGGGGGTTTACCCAGGCCAGTCAGCTGCAAGGACTGGCTATGACTACTGACCACCAACCTCCACCCTTTGTGGAAGATCAGCTGTGCAGGGGAAGGGTGGTGGTGCTCTGACATGGCCTGTAGCTGTCCACTGGGTGCACTGGCTCTGGTTCCCTGGGTGGTGCAGGCCAAGGTCAGCCCCTACCTGTGTTCTGTCCAGAGCCACTCTGCATGAGCTGAGAAGCAATCTGAGATGTCTGCTACTTGTGCTGGGCTTGGAGATACCCAGGTCAAGCCAAATTCTGAACCGAGGCTGGCTGCTCCTAGTGCCAGGCCTAGAAACACTTAGCAAGATATATGGGGACTGGGGGCTCACTGAGGCCAGTTGTTGCTTGTTTAACAGGATTTAAGAAGTTGTGCAGCATGAGCCAAGAGGAGACATTCCTATGGAAAAGTCAGAGTTAAAAGCTTGGGTGAGCCTGTAAGTTGGATGGGACAATCTCAAGGTATCTCCAGGGTGGGGCACACAGTGTTAGCCAGGTTGACAAAGTCTCAGATATGGCACAGGCCTGCCAGCTCTGTGATTCTGTGATGAGAGGACTCAGAAAAGGGACAATGGTCTCTGCCCACCTTTCTGTCTCAGAGAAAACTGTCCCCCAGCTCTCACCTTGATGCCAGACACTTCAGTTCCTCCCAGTATGTCAGTTGTGTCTTTCAAGCTGCTACCCCAGTGCTGGAGCTTGGAAAGAATGGACCTGAGTAAGTGCATGTGTGGCTTCTTTAAGGGGAACCTTTTGGGACACCGGGAGTTTCTTCCACTGACTCAATCCATGTTGGGTTTTGCAGCCAGACTTATCTTCCTGGCACTGAAACCCTGGGCTGGGGGGCCCAGTGTGGGGCTGGGACTCTTTACTCCCAAGACATTCCTCCCAAAGTTTTATCCACCACACATGGATGTGGGAACTGTGCATTTCGTGTCTCCGCCCCTCCTACCAGTCTGCAAGGATGTGGCTTCCATAGCTATCATACTTTTTAATTCCATAGCTATCATACTTTCATTCAACTCAATTTCTGATGGTTCTGAGTAATGGTTGTTCTTTATTTTAGTGGTAATTTTGATGTGGTTGTGCAAGAAGGCAAGCCATGTTTACCTGTGCTGACATCTTGACCAGAAGTCCAGGTGTTTAGAAAGTTTTTAATCAATAGTTATTTGGATATTCATGGGATAAATTTAGACAGGTGTACAAATCTTAATGAAGACTAAAAAACTGCTGGTTAAATAAAAACCATTGAAAATAATGATCAAGACTTTAAGGTTTCCTCTGGATTTAAGCCAAAATAAAAATCCACAATTACATTTGACCTACAACTTTTGTCTCCACATACCTATTTAAATGGGCATCATGTATCTTCTGCTTTTATAATTATTAAAAGTGCACAGTCCTCTCTTGCTACTATCTCCAAGTTGTTTCTTGCAAGCAGACAGACCATCTTTATTGCATAAAGGAAATTCCTCAAGTGCCCACCCCCCTCATACACACACACCTCCTTCCCACATCGCCTCCACCTTTCCCAGCCAGGCGGAAAAACGTGGCCCTTTGGAATGATGCCCTTTCATTGTCCTGACCACATACATTCTCAGAAATCATAGTAATTATTTTTTTTCAATATAGAACTATTGGTTAATAGTTCTATCTTAGCAAGATATATGGGGACTGGGGGCTCACTGAGGCCAGTTGTTGCTTGTTTAACAGGATTTAAGAAGTTGTGCAGCATGAGCCAAGAGGAGACATTCCTATGGAAAAGTCAGAGTTAACAGCCTGGGTGAGCCTGTAAGTTGGATGGGACAATCTCAAGGTATCTCCAGGGTGGGGCACACAGTGTTAGCCAGATTGACGAAGTTCTTGCTTATGAATTTTTCCCATCTCCATGATCCAGAATGTTCTACTCTATTTCCCCATCAGGCTAAATTCAACCTATACTTCAAGCTTCCATTCAAGTTCTACTTCATCCACACACTTGTCCTGATCCATTTAAATGAGTTAAATACTCTCTCCTCTCTAAGCCACATGGCCTCCACAATAAGGACAACGCTGTCAATAAAGAGTGTGACTTTATTTGGAAACAGGGTTTTCCAGATATAATTAGTTAAGATGAGATCACACTGGATTAGGGTGGGCTTTAGTCTAATGACTCATGTCCTCATAAGGAGAGAGACACAGAGACACAAATACACAGAGGGAAGACAGCCATGAGAAAATAGAGGCAATGTTCTCCTGTCACAGGCCGAAGAATGCCAAGGATTGCCAGCAACCATCAGAAGATACAAGAGGCGAAAAAAGATTCTTCCCTAGAAACTTTGGAGGGAGGACGGCTATGTCAACACCTTGATGTGAGACTTCTAAACTCCAGAACTGTGAGAGAATAAATCTCTGTTGTTTTAAGCCACCTAGTTTGTGGTGATTTATTACAACTCTAGGAAACTAATACACCATGTCTTATACCTGTATTTCTTCAGATTTCACAGAATATCAGGGTTATGGCTGGTGATTAATTATCAACAGGAAAACACTTAATAATAATTGTGAAAATTAGGGCAGCCATAACCAAGAGC
Organism: Tonatia bakeri; assembly: GCA_004024845.1. Lineage (NCBI taxonomy): Eukaryota > Metazoa > Chordata > Mammalia > Chiroptera > Phyllostomidae > Tonatia > Tonatia bakeri. The sequence goes on along the minus strand of PVIA01014797.1, from coordinate 18,130 downwards.
TGGTCTTTAAGTGGAGACAATGAAACATTTTCAAGATATTTGTAAAGCACAAGAGCCCTCCTGGTGATTTCCTAGTACCAATGATAGATACCAGTCTAATAGGTGGACAAGTCCAGAGGTGTCTGTGAATTTGTTATTTGGAGGGTGGGTTACTATATCAAATATATTTTCTGCTCAAAAACATTTTCTCTCATCTACATGCTGTCTATGTACTCCTTTCTTAAACATGAGCTACAGGATTATAAGCAGAGGCAAAGATTCTCTTTAAGAACCATTTTGCTCTTGGCCTTTGATATGCTAATTTAATCATTAACTTCCACAACCATTTATAGTTTTTAAATATCCCCTATTTATTTGATCATGGATTATTTTAGGATGGAGAGCATATCCAGGGAATAATATTTTGAGTTATACATTGTGGGAAGCTGTCCTAATTATTTAACCTTGCGTCTTGTCTTGAGATTCTTTGGACTGGAAGTAACAGAAAAAAATTATTCAGAATGGCTTAAACAGCAAGAATTATTATTTCATATAGCAAGAAGTTCTTCATTAGGGGTCTCTAAGGATGAATAATTCAGCTGATCAGTGATGTCATTAGGCCTCATGAACTTTTGTGTCTTTTCTTTGCCTTTCTCAGCACTGGGTGGTTCCTCTCATGACTGCAGCACCACTAACCATTAAAATTATATATGCCAATATCTATCAGGCAAGTAGAGTATTCTTTTCCCCATGTGTCACTTTTAGACAGAGAGACAAATCATTTCCAGAAGCTTCCTGTCCAATTCCCTTCACATCTCATTGGCCAAAATTGTTCCACACTTCCTTACCTAACCCAACCACTGGCGAGAGGAGTGACCACTCCTGTGATTGGCTTAAATTACTCATGACCATGATTCATTCTCTAGGACTGGAAAAGTAGCCCCCCAGCATGAATGAGTCATTCTCCAGTGACAGTGCAGAGGAGAAAACTCGACAAAACCACAGTTCTTTTTCTGTGGCAAATACTGTTGACTGGCCCCTCAACAGCCATCCACCCCTTCTTCCATGCCAACAGAACCACCATTCTGTGCAGAACAGTAATGTGTTCAACCCCTATATGTTTGAATCATGATTAGCTAAGCCATTCCTACCAATCCCATTCATTTTGTCCAGATACTAGCTTTCTGAGACACTTGTACTGTGGGTGACAAAGGATATGTTTCCAGTTAACAAACTGTGAGTGAAAGTCTTCTGAGGCCTTTTACTTACCCACATATCTACATCTATCTGTATGTGTCTATCAATCTACCAACTGAGGGAGATGGAGAGAGAGAATTAGCTTAAGTCACTTCTATCCCACTTACCCTCCTGACCTCACAAATTTGTGCAGACAAAATCTAGTTAAAATTCTCCTCCATTCTGCCTTTGAATATGGCAATGGAGTTGTGGCAGCCACCTTGGGGCCCTGAGGTAAGCAACACAAGGGCCAAATACCAACACAAGGATAATAACTGGACAGAAGATGGAAAGAGCCTGGCTTTCTGATGTCATCACTGAGCCAGGAATCCACCTTGGATATATTCTCTGAACACTCATATAACACCTATTCATTAGGCTGAATATCCACAGAATGAAGAAAGCTAGACTCAAGAACACCCAAATTCTAGAGTGAAGATGCTATTACAGCTAAATCCCCTAACCCCTATCCCATTTTAAAAAAAAAATGAAAGGAAATGTCATTTGGGGGAACAGTATGTCAAAGGCAACCCAAAAATCACCCACAAAGGTAGGTTTTCCTGGCACTTTGGCTCATCCTGCACAGTTTGGAGGCTCATCAGAGAGGTACTCAGAGGTACCCTGTACTCCCAGCATTGTGGGGAGAGGGCACTCGGAGTGTTGGGGGAAGGGTTTTTCTGCTGTGAAGAGGCAGAGCTCCAGGGAGAGTATAGATGAATGGATGGGGAGAAGAGGTGATTCCCCTCAGTGATTCCTACCATAGTCATGTTAACCAGATTTTGTCTGCACAAATCTGTGAGGTCAGAAGAAATGGCCCACCCAGGATCATTGCCACTGGTTCTGTATCACCCACCTACCTGGACCCCTGGGAGTGGTCCTGGTGGCAAACAATTTGGGGATGGTGACTCTATTGATTCCCTCCCCTAAACTCCCTTCAAATCTCCTACTCATCTGTGACCACAGTTTTGTAAAGTACAGGCAAAGCATTGAACTTTGAAAGTATGCTTAGAAAAGGGGAACTGAAAATGTCTGTAATGAAATGAGATGAACTGGCAAAGCAAGCACATGCTTGGTGCTATACCGGCAGCAAACAGGAACTTAGCAAACACCCTGAACCAGCCCACACCCCTCATCAAACACAACCATACTTTCATTCTAACCATTTGTACAAACACGATATATTATGCCTTTATCATGTACCTTTATCATGTGTCATGTAAGTTTAAAACAGTTTCATTTATTTGTGTTTTACATTATTCCAAGGAAAATGCAAATGATTCATGGCTCCTGAAATCTTAAAATCTGAGTTCAGGTTTCAAATGAAGGAGGAGAAATGAAGAATCAGAAATGAATGATGTGAAGAAAAAAAACAAACAAAGTTTCTAACTACGGGTCTTCCTGCAGATTTTTTTTCATTCCATGCCCTTCCCTGTTCAGATAAGGAACACAGGAGTTTTGTGCTAGCACAAAAATTCATATTTCTACAATTCTTTTCCAGTGCTTTTCTCAAGGGACTCATCAATTTCATTTCAACTCTAATTTGTCAGACTGAAGGGTGGGAGAATTTTAATCATAATTTATTTGCATGGAAGCACATCGAGAACTTGCCATAAAAATATACATTCTTTGAAATTCACAAAAATATTGCTTTTCACATTTTCTAGCTCTTCAATGATATTTAAGTGTTATCAGTCTCATGATAGACCCATGGATTTAAGACAGCTCCTCAAGCATGACCATGCCCTCCCTCACTGAGCTTTCCAATGAAGGGATAAATGAAACTGACAAATACTGAACTAAAAAATGCTGTCTGAAAGCACAGATTTTTTTTTTATAAAGGAGATTTCTGTTTTGTTTAATCACTGAGGTCCTATAGACCCAGACCAGTCAGCCCACATCTTCAAGGAAGGTGCAGGTAGTGGAAGGTGGGAAGGCAGAGGGAGGTTCCCAGTGATGCTCTAAGGCTTCAGGTACTTCCTTTGGCTCCGCCTTCCAGTAGTTCTTTCCCAACCTGCTGGTTCTCACTGGTTTCCATCTTGCACCCCATTGATTTCCATCTCCACTCAATTTCTGCAGGAGAAAATTTTACTTTGGACTGGACTTCTGATTCTCATCTGAACAAGGTTTCCAAGATCTGCTCTGCTCTCAACAGTAAGTGAAACAGCCAATCCCACCTACTCAATGCCCCCTGACTCCCCATTTCCTACTAGCCCAGGTCAAGCTCTTCGGATTTAGAGGGGAATCAAACATTAGCAAAAATGAGTTCAGTCAACTTTTGCCTCAAACAGTAAGCAGAGGGAAGCAAATGGAGAATGAACATAGATTTGACTTTGACATATGGTCAACAGACCTAATTTGGAAAAATCTTATGTCTTACTTGGAAGTAGCACTGCCCTAGGAGTTGGATGACCTCTAAATAGCTGTATGAACCTGGTCAAAATAGCTCAATTTCCTAAAGTCTATGATCAACAGATCTGGACTACTCAGTCCCTGAAGTCTTTTTCAGATCTAAAATCCCATGTTTCTTAAACAACACAAGAAGCTGAGGGAAGCCAGGAGGAGGCACCAAGCAAGCAAAAATCAGAATACCCAAGTTCTCTTCTGTTTTCCCATCTCTCTCCAAGAGAAAGCAACCGAGATTGATTTGGTTTTAGGGAGGCTGATTAGCAACCCAGGAGAAAATCAAAGGTACTTATTTATAGTATTCCTAATCCCAGGCATTTTCCCAGTTCAGTGAATGTTAAATCATGATGAGAAAGGTAGGCACACAGGATTGTAATCTGACTCTTTTCAAGTTCCAGATTGAAAAAAGAACATATACCAATTTGCATTCTATTTGGAAGTTCTTGATATTAAGTTTTAAAACTCCTATGCTTATGGTATATACTATAAAATAAATACCCCTCTAGGCTAGATTCAAGTACAGTAAAGAATATATACTTTGTCTTAATTTAATCACATTTAAAATAGGACAAGAAGTACAACAAACATACAAATGTCCAGATTTACCCTGCTAAAGAGGACATCCATAAAGTAAGACTTGTCCTTAACAAATTTAGTCTGACTTACATTTCCCTGACTTACACATCAACTTTCCACAGCTCTCCAACCAGTTTTTATTTCCCAGAAGTCTTAGCTAGACTGTCTACAGGTAATGGTTTTTAGGTGATATTGGTGTAAGGTGTTTCTTTTCCCAGGTGTATTTGCATGTATAAATAAAAGATTCAAATCATTACCATTAGGTTTAAGGAACTAATTATGATACTGGGGCACAGGAACTAGGGTGGGTAAACAAGAAAGTACTTTGGTGGAAAATTCTCAATTGGCCAGTTTTCCTTGTCAAAGTCCAAGAGGAAGAGAATCACAAACAGATATCAAGGTACTTAAACCAGAAACTGTCACCTGCTGGACTTTTAGATTTCTTTTCATTGCAAATGATAAAAACACAATTCAAATCAGCTTGAGCAAATATGGGGTTTTGCTGGTTCACAATATTCAAGAAAGAAAAAAAAACAGTAAGACATGGGAAGAGTAGGGATGCTACTAAACCTCTGAAATTACTGAAATTGGGGATTAAAAATACTGGGCCTTTATTCTGTTCCTCATTCCTGCCTCTCTGCCTTTCCACTTCATCTTCTCCACTTGCAGAATGATTTTCTTCAAATGAACAGATACATGACCTTTGACAGTAGTGAAGTTCTAGATCTTACAAACATAATCCCTAGAGAGAGGCTGCCCTCAGGTTCTCTCTGGCCCCCAGTCCACTCAAGAAAAATACTTATTAGCCCAGCTTGAAGCAGTGCTTGGACCAGTCAGCTGCGACTAGAGAAAGGGTTGCCCAGTTTCCAGGATAGACCCATCAGGTAGGACCTGGGAATGGACGTGAAAGTACACTCAAAGGTGTGTGCCTGTATAACAATAAGAATGAGAAATGTGGGAGCCGGCAGTTTTCAGCAAAGGGATTCAGCAGACAATCCCAGGTGCCAGATGTCCTCTGTAGCTGGGCAGAGCACGGTGCTGCTTACAGCCCAGCAGATCACAGAAACAGAAAATCCTCACACCTTCAACATGGATCACCACATGGTGTCAGCTCACTCAGGACTGTAAACAGTGCACAGCCTTCTTGCGTTAAACTGTTGAAATATGGAGACAACAGTAAGAAAACATCCAGGGGACATGTGAACAGGAGAAAAGCATTCAGTAGACACTATACATTACACCAAGGTCCACTGGTCCACACCTACCAGACAGTCTCTGGGAATTTCAGAAATATTCGAGGATGGGGGCATAGGGAGCTTTTCTGGAGACTGCAGTTTCTGCAACAGCAGTGAGGTGCTAGACGTAGCAAAATAAAAACAAATGCTGTTGGCGTAGGACACAACGGCATGGGACTCAATGCTGGCATTCTGGAGCTAGAGTGCCTGGGTTAAATTCTTGCTCCACCACTTCCTAGCTGAGGGATCTCTTCCTAGCTAGTGCCTCTGTGCCTCAGGCATCTCATCTGTAAAATGGAAAAAAATAACAGTATTTACCTCACAGAGGGGGTTTGGGGGATTAAATTAATATATGTGAAAGTACTTCAAAATGTTATTTCCCAGCCAGACGTAGACAGAGACCTTGTGGAAACTAAACCCCCCCCCCCAGATCTAAAGCAATTAATCTCTAGTGGTAAAATTGCAGATATGAATAGTATTTGTCAGCATGGAGAGTTATGCCTAATACCTCAGTCTACCCACCATATAGACACCTACTCACCCTAACTTGGGGTTCACTGTGTCAGGCAGGAAAGGGCTATTTCTAATTCCTTTTCTCCTCCTGCCATATCTCTAAGGGTCTGATCTCTAGTAGCTTTTTCATAGCTTAGGAATTCTTGGGCCCAGGCCATAAAGACACACCTACTCCCCACCGCCACCAGTTTGTGCCCCATCCCCATTGACTCTAGTTTCTAAAGTGGGAACTTCAGAATCTCCAAAATTACTGGGTAGGGGTGGGGGAGGAAGGTGGCTAAGTCCTGAGAAGACTGAAGAATACCTCACCATGGCACGCTGAAGGAGATAAGAAGTAAAAGAGAAGAGCGTGCATCTGTGCAGCTTGGTGCAATGGCCCAGGCTGTCTCGGAGACCCAGCTGCCCTCTGGGACAAGGTCAAGGCAAACGAATTTGTCCTTGGCTACCTACCATGCCTCTGAAATAATAGGGAGGCAGAAGACAACCAGGTTAATCCAGGGCACCTAAGGTGAAAGAGTGGCGACATCCAGGTCAGCTGCACTACCTCTTCCTGATGTCAGGGAAACGTCAGCTCAGAAACAAAATGGAAAATAAACTCGTGTGAACTGTTGACTGAGAATAACCATTGGTTGTGAGTGCAGCAAGTGTTTTTCTTTCTCTCTCTGTTAAAAGAAAGTTGCTAAACTTGTTACTGGAAAGAGTCAGATTCCTTAGATTGTTCCATATGCCCAGATCTGACAGTTACACTGGCACACTTCGATTCCCCGTTTCAGAAATGTGTGTGGAGACGCAACTGAGCGACTTCCATGTCACATCCTGTTCTCTCAATCCAGCTTTTGACATTTGCAGAGGACTCTTCCAAGGGAGTAAACTAAGCACAGATAGACTCAGTCTTCTCCCTTGAAGCCATCTCTTCTTTTAACATATTCTTCATCAAAGATGCACTAGAAAACACTGTCTAGTGCGTAGAGAAGGTGCAATTTTTCAGTTTCTCACTGAGACGCAGGTTGGCAAATAGGTTAATTTTAACTTCACAGATTGCAAGGTGTGTGAATAGAACGGCTATATCGAGAACAAAATAGAGCTGAGAAGAAAGAGCTGCTCTGAACCACCAAACTGTTTTACCCCTAAGGTCACAGGAGGCACTGGGGACTGTTGCATTCACTACTGAAACAACACCGGTTTGAGGAACTCTGCGTCTCATCCCAAGTAGAGAAGGGCGTGGAACACAGAAGGAAGAAAGGAACATCTAAATTTTCCATAGATAATAATAGCTAACACTGATTAAGTGCTTACTGCAGGCCAGGCACCAAAGTAGAAATATAATACACATGATCTTGTTCAATCCTTGCCACAACTCCACGAGAAGGGACCATTTCAGTCTCCTTTTTTAGACAGGGAATGAGGGTACAGAGAAGTTAAGTAATGGCATGAAATCACGTAGCTGGTACATGGGGGCCATGAGATTTGCACCAGTGTCTGTCTGCCTCATAGCCCACACCTCATTTCTTTATCCCGCCTTGGGTTATGAACCCTACGATAAGAAAAGATCATTTGCTGGCGACCCTCAGTTGCCTGGGGCCTCTTACCCAGTTTATGGATTATACGGGCTATCACCACTTTCTTCCAGAACTAACAGTTTTTAGATTTTAATCTAGATTAATCACATTTGTTAGATCTTCCTTCAGAAGAGTGAGCATACAGGGGGTAAAGACAGGGGAAAAGGAAAAACAAAGTGATTGATTTGACTCACCTGCTTTCAGACCCATGGAGGAAGTCATTAAAACCAATGGGCAGAGTGAGATTTAGGGATTATTTGCATGTTTCAGTTACCAAAAGTATTCACTGTTCTTTGTAAACCTACATAATCAAGTTGGCTCCCAGTTTTGTTTGCTTTGCCCTTTTACCCACCTAATTAACCTAGACAAAGACTTCACCTCTGATTTTAGATAAACAAAGTCATTCTGTATGAACGCAACTGGTTCTGCAAGTCATACAGCAGTGAGGGCCCACCCTTAGATCAAATACAATTTAAGGCCAGTAATGAACAAGGTCATTAAGTCATTTTAAGGCCTCTTACTCCTACTGCTTACCCAATCAGGGTGTGTTTATTCATTTTCAAATGCCAGAAAAGTCCAAAGACAGCTGCTCCTCTTAATAAAGAATGGGTCTTAAAGAGTGTAGCTTCAATCCAAGTGATGTAGATTCATACTCATGTCATTTGCTGGATATACACCCAGATCTCAGTGATAGGAAACTCGCACATGCCTACACACACAATGCACACTCAAACAGATGTTTCCAGTGATGATATATTGAATTAAGTAAAGTTTTGCTAAACACTTTGTTAAAAAACTGACTTTGGCCTTAGGATATTAAATTACTGCCTTGGAGAATGAAGGCAGAATGCTATTCCTATTTTATTTGGGGCAAAACAAACAGAGCTGGGGCAGCATGGAATGTGGATATTTTGTAACCTTGTAAATTAAAATAAACATTTCCCCTTGGATGAAGTTATCTGCATACTTTGGGGGGTGGTGGAAAGAGCTCCCTTTTAAATCTTTTTGGCAAAATTCATCCCGTGACTAAAATACGTGTTTTCCTACACGTCACAACAGACCTTGATTGATAAACAGAGACTGTGGTAGAAACTGCTGGCTTACTCACTAAAACCCATTAGTAACTACTTCTCCTGCACAGGCCAACTGTATTTCCCACCTTCCTCTGCAGCTAGATGTGGCCACGTACCAGTGGAATGTGGGCAGAAGTGATGCGTGCCACTTCCACGTCTGGCCTGTAAGAGTCTCCCATACTTGCTCCTCTACCAGATGTGCATATGGAAGCCACATGCTGAAGAGGACATGGCCTCCACTGGCCTGGGCTCCTAAATGACTTCATGAAAGAGGGCCACCCTTCTGGCCAATTCACTTCCCTAGTATCATTATGCAAGCAAGAAATATACTTCTATTATGTCTTAGCCATAATATAGTTTGTGGTCTATTCTTAAGGCAGTGAGCTTACCCTAATACAGACACATTTTCCAGGCAAAAATCAAGTCCAAATTTCTTAAAATCATTTCAGTTTTGTCTGATCTTCTGAGTATTACTCAGTAAAAGCATTAACCACCTATATAGATAAGTCCCTGCAGCTATTCACCTAGAAGCCCAGCTCCATAGACTAGCTTGACTGCAAATCAACATCTGTAAATCAGGACATTTGCCCTTGAGACCTTTCACTTAAAATTTGTTTTGAAACAAGTGTTGGTTTGCTCTGCCCAAGGAGCCTTGACACATGCAAAGTACTTCTCCTAATTCACAGGTTAAGAATTTCTAATGATGCCTCCATCTCAGCCTATGAGTTCCCATCTCTTTGAAGTGGGCCCCAGGAAACTCACAAGTGAATTTATGGTATGCCATATAGTTATTGTTTGGATAAGAGTATTTAATTTTATTTGCATGCATTATGCATCAATTTCCATCTCAACTGAAGGCATAAAAAGAACTTGCAGTGTTTCCAACAATGTGAGAACTGACTAGAAAACAATGTGCATAAAGTGTAAGGTAAATGCTTTTTTTCTTCAATAGTTCATGCAATTACTCTTAAGTACTTTTTAAAAATGGTTCAAAAACATTTAAATGATTTTTAATCTGCATAAATAGTATGTATAAATTATCTGTTGAAGTACACAAATTATTTTTTTCACATACAGAAACACCAACACCTCTCTTCCTCATCCTTCCCTCTCCATTGCTGAAGAACAAGTGTTTTGAAGAAGTTATTTGATTCCTTATTTTCTGACTTCAGAGATTGCTGGGAAAGGAGATGAGAACAGGGACCAAAGAAGAAGCCAGTTCTAGAAATTGGAGGGGGCAGTGAGGTTAGGAGAAAGATAGAAGAGAAGATGTGAGGGGAAGAAAAGAAAATCTAAGCTTAAAAACGGGGGAAAGAAGTTGCCATGTGCAGACAACCAGGAAACGTGGAGGTAGAGGGAGGGGCTGAGAGTGTGGAGACAAGTTAGTTGTGCAGTGACGGAAGGGGATTAGGAGTAGGAGGACGACACACGACCCCCATAGCCTGCTTGAAGCAGCTCAGTAATGTGACCAGTACACTGTAAGGTTTCACTGACCGGTGAGTTATAAATTCAGAGTACCTTTACTTTTAATTTTCAAATTATAATAGTGCTCCCTACAAATGGCATTCCTAGTTTTCTTGCCCAACACCTGGAAAGTGCTTCCCCCACTCTATTTGTGCTTAAACACAACTGTCCACTAATCACCACTTGGTGTCTTCCGTGGTTGATGTCCTCTACCCTACTTGAAGAAGCCTCTTGGTTGCCACTGTTAGCATGCCCCTCATGAGATCACCAATTAACTTAGGGGGTGAAGCCAGGGGCTGATGGTTAAGGGAAAATGAAAAAGGTTGAGTGAATGACCTGGGGCTGGACATCCACCTGCTTTCTCATACAAATTCAGCTCATGTTCATTGCTGGCCAGATTAAGTAACTTTTTGGTGATATGTTCTCTCCACACTTTTAGTTCTTCCTCTGTTTCCTCTAATCTTGATTTCTTTGTAAACATGTCTTGAAGGCAAAAGGAATCTGATCTCAAAATGGATTCCTGTTTTGGTTTTTGAGGTCTGCCAGTAATTTGTACCATCTAAGGACATCAGAAGCAGCTATTTTGACCATAACCAGATGGCTGCAGCTTCCCAAATTATCTGTATTTCAGTGTAACATTTTTTCCCATTTGTTTCATGGAACTTTTTGTGAGTCTATTGGTATCTTTTACTTCAGCAATGAAAATTCTCCCAAGGAACATCTTTTCAGACTCCCTCTCAGCTTTTTTCTAATAGTTGTAAATTGAATAATCTGTTTAACTTTATAGTGCTGCAAAGAAACATCAGTAACTTCCTGATAGGTCATGCTAATATCTACAGAAAAATTAGTCTGTCTGAGCATCATTGTCTCAATAACAGCACCTTACCCCAGCTCCCCAAGAAACCAGCTTTAACTCAAGAAAAAGAAAGAAAGAAAGATTTAAAAAATAATATGTGCTGTGTGTGTGTGTATTGTGTAAAGATATATGTTTATATATACATATACACATATAAACTTTAGGGAAATAAGGTTATACAAAAGTCTAAATTTCAATCAAAATTGAGAAGATGAAAAGAAGACCCTAAACTCTGGTAATTGGACTTTACTTAGAGTAATTAATAAAAATTGATTTAATTAAGAAAGGATTTAAATGGAAGCAATGGAAAAGCTATAATTACCATCATCAAACTGAAACTCACTAGGAAATTATACAATCTCTCTCCCTCTCTCTCTCTTTCTTTCTTTTTTTCTCTCTCTCAGAGACACATTCCTCCTTAGAAAGACAGCAAGCCTGATTCCCACCTCTTTCTCACACAGGACACGGGAAGAGGACGATGACTGAGAAGTCTACACAAGAGCAGCAAAACTATCTTTTGTACCCACTCCAGTCCTTCAGCTGGCTCTTTGTGCGGGCTAGTGTTACTCAGGCAACACATTGACAAATAGTATCTACTTCAGTGTAGCCTGCCTTGGTAAAGGCTTTAACTGGAAGTTAAGGAGAAAATCAGATGGAAAAGGGAAGATGGCTTTGAGGCAGGGCGGAAGGCTAAGGTGGAGGGTGTTATTATACCCTCCAGGGGTTGTAGACAGGGTTGTAGCATTTTTTTGCACTGATTTATATTTCTTATACTAGTGTCAAGTATATGGGAAGATATCACCAACCTGGGTTAAGAGATTGATTTGAGGAGTGACTTAAGGTCATTTCTTAAACCTCTCTGGGCCTTCATTTGTTCCAAGTACAAATTAAGAAGAACAATTTCTTCTTGTTTTTTCAGGGAAACTCAGAATTTGAGGTGTGAATGTGCAGACCATTAAACACTGCCATTTTGTATTGTCAGGACAAGTTGAATATGCGGAGGTTAAAAATAAAAAGTTTTTAAAAAATCCTAAACTAAACCTGTTGGCCAGAACTTGTCATTTGACCTCTTCCAAGCATGAGATGGAGGCAGCGAAAACACAATTTTCCCATGTACCCAAAAGAATTAAGTGAGAACTAAAAACCTTCTACCAAGTTATGTAAGACAGTACATGGAATACACAGGGTCCAAAACAAATAATGTCCCTTTTTTAGTACAAAATCTTTTATTACAAAACCATAACCATTTAATTCTGTAACATAACAATATCACACTCAAGCACAACATATTGTATTTTAAGTGAAATAGTCAAATTAAAACTATAAATTATTACACCCATATTATTACCCTACCAACCACACTTAAGCAGGCATTACTTCTGCTGTACCCTGCATATAAAATGATATACTTAAGAAAACATAGATAATAATACAGGGAATTGTCAATGTGCTCACAGGTACCTAATAAACAGAATCTTTGTGCCCCAAACCCAGGGACATGCTCGGGGAGCTGAAGAAAATTGTAATAGTTCTTTCTCTCAAAGAGGTTTCACTCTAGTTGGGGAGGCAAGATATGCTTCAAAGAAATGAGGAAGCTAAAAAATAAAGGAAAAAGCTCTGTGTTAGGAGCCAGAACATTTGAATTCTTCTACTAGATCAGTCGCTTACTAACTGCATCATCTTGGGCAAGTACATTAGTCATTCTGGGGTTCCCCAGCTGAAAACTGCATATACAAGCACCATTTTATCTAACTTACAAGGAAGGCTGAGGTGAGGACCAGATGAAATGACCTATGTGTCTGAGTACTATGAATGGCAAAGGGTTCTCCACATATAACATGTAGCTGGAGAACAATACAAAATATAAGAGCAATAGTATTTGAACCATTTTTTGAGCACCTGCTCTTTTAGAGACTATTCATAGCACTTCCCTCCTTGGAGTCTGGCTGTGGATTTAAACAGGAAGAAAAAAGGAAGAGAAACTCAATTCCATGTGTGGCAAGTGGCTTGAAATAGATGGAGGGGCTGGACTTGTAAGAGTAAAGCTTAGTGTTAAAGATAAAAGATGAAAAGTTTCTGGAATTCGGAGTTGCACAACAATGAGAATGTATTTAACATTACTTGTATACAGAAAGATGCTTAAAATGGTAAATTTTATGTGTATTTTATCATAATTAAAAATTAAAGACAAACAAACAAAAAAGAAGATAGATCTGAACAGCGCAAATGTTTTCTGGGAAACCCGGGAGTCATAGGAAGGGCACGCTGATGAAGAAATCTTAAAGGCAGGTTGACAAGAGCGGTTTAGATCCAGGTGTTAATACGGAGCTCTAATGGGCTCTTCAATAGGGAAGTTACATGACAAAAATATTGTTTAACAAGATTTATCAGGCACAATAGTCAGGATGAATATTTATATCTAGAATGAGGTAAGGAGCATCAACCACATACAATTATTTCTTGAATCTAGAGGAATGTGACTACAGCCCGAACTAGAAAATGAAGAAGAAAAAAAGTGGCTATGAAGGCAAAAACCAACCTATTGTAACACTGATTACATGAGGATAATGGAAAGAAGAGATTCAAAGATACCGTGAGTTTGATCCTGGAAGGTGGCAAAAATGACTTTGTACCTTGATGTGCAATCATATAAGGAGAATCATGTTAAATACTTTGAAACAATGAAAAATTATGTGATTACTTAACACTAAAATAAAAGCTGAAGACAAATTGTTCATTTTAATCTACTTGCAGTGGCCACATGAGCTCTTCATTAGAAAAGTGGGGTTAAACTAAGGTTAGAGAACTATATGTCAGTCATGCTTCCACTCCACCCACCTTGATGGCCATCTTTCCATCACCTCTGAACAAATCCACTGTCCTGAGCAAATCACACAAGATCTCGGGGAGCCTGGCCATACCACACTTTTTTGAACTCTTAATTCACTACAACACTTCATATGCCCACATGCTTCCCACACTAGACAGCTTAAGTCTAGTCTTCCAAAGGTAAGCCATGCAGTTTCTCATTTCCATCCTTTGCCTCTTCAGTTCTGTCCGTATAGAATGCTCTTTCCTTCCTTGGGAAGGAATTTTCCATGCCTTGCCCTATTCCTCAATATAACTTTGTTTTTCTAGCATGCAATTTGACTTACTCTATTTGGGATCACGACTAACTGAATACATGTTCTTCTATCTGTAGGATGCCCAATTTATCTGGATTTTGCCAGCACCATTCCCATTTTAAATGGACACAACCATGTTCCAGGAAACCCTCAGTATCAGTCAAACCATGATGACTGGTTACCCTACACTTCCTTTGTTACAGCACAAGCCACAGGACATACAGAGCATTCAAGGTATTTCTATAAGCACATTATTTGTATTGTCTCAATGATCACAGACTAACAAGAAAGGTGCTCTCATTCCATTTCACAGGGAACCCAAGATGTTAAATTTTTGAGCCCACTCAATGAAGAGCCAGACATCAAAGTTGGAGCAGGAAGTACTGACAAATGTTTTCCCATGCTGTTCCTTAGCCAAACCCTGCTTTTTAAATAAAGAACTATTTATTCTATATTCCAATTTTGTCAATGACTAGTTAATAAGTGCTCAATAAATGTTCATTGAATTGAGATTAATTGATTGGCAGAGGAGACATGGATAAAAATAGCAGGTAGTCATGAAAGAGAAACATTAACTAATTCTTACCAGTGCAAAGAAAAAGGATAGTAATGGTCCTTCTAGTTAGAGCTTAAGACAAAATTCTATCTAGTCTGACTGCTCTTCCAAGTCTCACCTCCTTTCAGTCAGATGGAAAACAGGCCCTTTTTTCAACATTTTTCTCAGAACACTTCCAAATATTACTTCTCATTATTCTTATATTATTCCATTTGCATTTTAAGCATACAGTGTAAAGCCTGGAAAACAATGAAACATGCAAATAAGGAAAGCTGAAAGTGTTCTTTGAACAGTTAAGTGATGAAAAGTAATGGCATTCAAGTTCTTTAAATGCAATACATTATCTCTTAAATCGACTTTTCTGTTCCTTTTCTACCTTCCCCCTGCTTTTGTTACTCTCTGCAGTGGAAAATATATATATAATTCCACAATGGTTTTTTTGTAGGGAAAAGTAACTTTTTGAGTTTGAATGATTTATTTTTAATCTTAAAAACATAATGCTTTTTGGGGGGAAAAAGTTTAACCTGGATAGAAAATTCTGTGACAATTCCTTATCACTGTTATTTGAGATAGGTTATTAAATTAATCCAGACAGATTTAATAATGAATATTTTTAAAGTTTTGTCTTATCATGAGGATCAAGTCCAAAGTAAGTGATGTAAATTAAACTCAATTAAGGGATGTTTTTAAACAATTGGATTATCACAGGGCCATTCAGGGCTTCCTTGTGTGAGGAGCTACATTTTATAATTTTTTACATAAATTGATCTCTCTCATCATCTGCTAATTTTTAGAAGAAAATAAACAATTTCTTTTTATTAACCTGCTTTTTAAAGTGCTCAAAATAGTGCTACACATGAGTCAATTGAAATAAATCTATCTTCACGATGACAGAGACAATGGCCATGGAAACGTTCTTCAAGGATGCCAGAATGGTCAGTAAAGCACTGTGTATCTGTTTTTAAATAAATTAAAAAGACCTCTGTGCTCACAAAATGTCTTATGTGAGCCAAGCCCAATCACCTCACCGTAAACCCTGGCACCTTCCCTTCTCTCTCACAGAGGAGCCGTTGGCCAGACTCTTTCCAGACTCTGCTTCTAACTTTTCTGCCCCTTTGTAAACAGAGAATCTTGTATACCCTCTTCCTCACACAACATATGCTAAGTGTAAGAAAACTACTCACCACAGTCAGGAAATTTGTAAAGACAGGTCTTGGGTAAGCCATGAGGTAGATGAAGCTTGTCTTTAGCTGGACCCTTAGGATTTTACAACCTTCTCATTCTGCAGCCTGTCCCACCTCAGGCCTTTCAGTCCCCTTGAGGGCTTCCTCCCTCTCCTGGGAAGGTCACTCTTCCCAGGTTATCAACATCCCCTTCTCCCTGTAATATTTGCATTGTAAATACATAAATGTTCTCCCCAACCCCACCCCACTCCCCCCAGAATAGAAATGGTTCTATTACTTTTAATAATAAAATTAACACACATTTATTTCAAAAAATATAGGAAATTATAAAGAACATTAAAGTCACTGTCATCCCACCATGCAGAGATGGGATCTATCCTTCTAGATTACTTTCTACACTTACATGCTTACACAGATGAATGAGACCATGCACGCATATTGAAACTATGCTTTTGCACTGTATTATCCAATTAGTATGGGCATTCCAAGCTCTTTTTTTAAACACCTTCAAAAATTCTCACCGAATATGAATTTAACATTTTGTCTTTTCCTGGTAGAAAATGACCTGCTACATTCTCTTTCTGCACCCCCCACCAACACAGGCTTGAGTCAGAATGTTGTAGAAAAAAACTCTTATTCACAAAGAAATAAATCATATTTCACTCTACAAACAGGACTCAGGACAATTCACCAAACACAGCAAGTCTAACTGCCCCCTACACTGGGCTCTCCACGGACAGATGCCAAGCCACTTCCTTCCTTTTCTTGCTCCTCAGCACTAAGAATGCAGACTTTCTTCATTCACCAAGTGGGACCCTTCAGGTTGAACATTCATCTCTTTCAACTCTGGGAGTTTTCTCTCACTGTTCTGATTATTCCTTCCCTTTGTTTTCTCCCTTTTTCTTTCTTTTTTCTCCCAGGCATTGGGACTTCTGGTTTGATGTCATGCATTTTCATATGTTCTTACTTGTTGCTATTGCTTTACATTCTGAGAAATCTCCTCTATTTCATTTTCCAGCTCTTGCACTAAATTACTTTTAGATAGATGATAATATTTTTATTCTTTAAGAGTTCTTACTTTTCTGATTGCTCTTATTCTGTATAATATTTTCTTGACTCTCTCTATTTTGTTAAAGTTTTATTGTTTCCTAAATGACTTTGGTTTCTTTCAGGTTTAATTTCTGTTTGTTTGTCTTGCTCATTTCCTTTCTTGGTACTAAATTCCTTTGCGCTCCTTGCCTGTCCTATCATACTTATTAAAAGGGGATTTAGAGGCTGCTAAGGATTCTGCTGCTGCTGCATAAACCAATCTACTTGGAAGAGCTCTCCCCTGAATAGGAAACCTAATATAGAACTATGTGTTGTAGGTAAGACATATAATAGCAGGCTGTATGTAGGGAGTGAGGCTAAGAGCCGACGCTGAGGTTGCAGACCCTACCCCTATCCATCCCACAAAGAATAAGAAAGACACAAAGCCTTAACTTTCCTCCAAGGGTTTGTTCAATTATTAAGAGCTGAGATTTCAGAATATTTTCCTGGGAATAAATGATTTTTTAGTTTTCTAGTAATAGCAAGATACATCATTGATACAGATGTACAATCTTGTACCCAAAATTCTGAAATCCAAAGATGTCTAAAAACCAAATTTTTTGCTGAAGTTGAGGGCTGACTCATTAGGTAGCAAATTGAACCTGAACTGACCACAGCTGCATAAAGTCTTTACTTATCTACTTTATATAAATAACCATAGGCTTCACTGTAGAAATATTAAAGAGTTTGGTTACATGGTGTTGTTCCAGGCCTTTCTGGGGTGTTATGAAATATATGAAATATATATTCCTCCAAGACCCTGTTCTTTTGACAGATTTTCTCAACAAAAGATTGGTTGTTCACAAGGTAAAATTGAAGAAAAAACTGATTTATACTTACAAGTAGTCCTTCTTTAATACTCTTGTTGTTAAAGGTTTTAATTGATTAATTTTGTTTTTTATCATTTATATCTATGAAATTTCATAAATAAAAAACGTCTCAGGGGAGTTCCAGCCAAGATGGAGGCATAGGCAGTCGCATTGTGCCTCCTCGCACAACCAAAACTAAGGACAACAAAAATCAAGAAACAAAAAAACAACCAGAACAGAGAGAAATTAACTGAACAGAAGTCGGACTACAGTACATCCAGACTGGTAAGGAGCGGTGGAGTCGGAGGCCTGCGGAGAGGGGTCGAGGGGTCCCAGTGGGAAGAAGCGCTAGCTGGCGGGCGCAGGGTGCAGAAGGCAGCTGACGGACCGTAGGCAGACCCTGGGCTCAAGAGGTGACTAGTAGACCCAGTGAGAGACTCAAGACAGCTGGCTGTCCACAGCCACACATTTGC